>JAZFAU010000782.1:0-47385 GCA_037178615.1 Dione vanillae
ATTATATATATATATATATATATATATATATATATATATATATATATATATATATATATATATATATATATATATATTATATATATATATATATATATATATATATATATATATATATATATATATATATATATATATATATATATATATATATATATATATATATATATATATATGTCGTTTCTCTCGAACTTTTTCCAAGACAAGTGGCAAACAGTTGTTAGTGTACCACTCTGCATTAACCGTTTTCTGATCCTCTAAGACAACTGTCGCGTAATGACCTGTCTTTCCGAAGAACGAGGCCACCATCTTTTTTCCAACACTTCGAACTCTCTTCACTTTAGTTGGCAACTCTTCGGAAGGAAACACCCACTGAACAGACTGTCTTTTGGTTTCCGGATCATAACAGTAAATCCAGCTTTCGTCACCCGTTAGTATGTCGAACACAGCATTTGAGTTACCTCCGTTAAATTTTTGGATCATTTCTCGGCACCAATCAACACGGCGGAGTTTTTGAGCCTCGGTCAAATTATGCGATATCCAGCGGGCACAAAGCTTCCTGATCGCTAAATGTTCATGGAGGATTTTGTGCACTTGACTCATACCTATGCCTAGACTTGTCCGAATCTGCTGATAGGTCACTCTTTTGTCAGTCTCTATCATACGCCGCACAACACTGATATTATCTTCAGTCGTCGCTGTAGAAGGCCGTCCCTCACGCAAATCATCGGTGAGATTAGTTCGATCACGTTTGAATTCATTAAACCAGTTTTAAACTGTGGCACGAGATGGGGCTTCATCGTGAAAAGCCAATCGAAGTCTATCATAACTTTCTTGTTGACTTATATGACATCGAAAGTCATAAAAAATCATTGCACGAAAATTTTCTCGGCTTAAATTCATTCTGACGTGCACAGACTATTTTCAATTTGCCGCCAAATCGTAAAACAAATGACGAATGAAATGTATACTCAATATTATTGGTAAATAGTTCTATTTTCAAAATTTAAACTTATTTTTTTAATATAATGCTTTTAAGTTGCCAGTTCTAAAAACTTTCAGTTTGGCCCTCGTATATATATATATATATATATATATATATATATATATATATATATATATATATATATATATATATATATATATATATATATATATATATATATATATATATATATATATATATATATATATATATATATATATATATATATATATATATAAAGATATATATATATATAAAGATATTTTTGCAGAAAAGCCGCAAGCACAAAGCTACCTTACTCTAAGCCAAGAGCTTTATTTGTGTTTAGATATTATACTAAGCTTTACAGTTTGCTTTTACTAACTTAATATGCGTAGAGTGGAGTGCCGAATGAAACGTTAAACATGTTTTATTGACTGAATAAATATTTGATCAACCGTTGAGTGGTTTAAATCCGAATCAACGCTTTAGCGCTGCTCCAATTTATGTCAGTTTACTTATTTAAGTGACTTGTGATATTAATAATTAATAAGCTGGTTTTGATATTTTCTAATGTTTATAAATTGAAAGAAATAGTAAACTAACGTTTTTGTAATTTTTTACTAGCTTGGTAGGCAGAGGGAACTGGAGGAATCATGGGAACATAGTGTTAAGACATTCCGATTCCTACTTTCCGCCTTTTTCGAGGCATTGCGTGTTGAGTGGTGGAACTAATCGCCGCGCTTTGCCTAGTTGCCAGAGCGAATAAAATGGAAATAGAAAAATTCGTCTTCTCTGACTGGGGATCGTACCCGGAAACCGTCGCGTTTTAGGCAGACGTTGCGCCTCTGCGTCTCGACGGTATATATATATATATATATATATATATATATATATATATATATATATATATATATATATATATATATATATATATATATATATATATATATATATATATATATATATATATATATATATATATATATATATATATATATATATATATATATATATATATATATATATATATATATATATATATATATATATATATATATATATATATATATATATATATATATATATATATATATATATATATATATATATATATATATATATATATATATATATATATATATATATATATATATATATATATATATATATATATATATATATATATATATATATATATATATATATATATATATATATATATATATATATATATATATATATATATATATATATATATATATATATATATATATATATATATATATATATATATATATATATATATATATATATATATATATATATATATATACATATATATTTGGAGATTTGGAGTTATGTTTGCATGTTGGCTTTTTAGGTAGACCAACGGCTGAATATCTGAAAAAGAAAATAGATACTATTGGCATTTCATTTTATCAAACCTATACAAAACTCGGGTAAGTGACCTACCAAAATCTTTAAATTGAAAACTGCATCAAAACCTGTTCAGCCAAACGCCTGATAACTGCGGATAAACACACATACACAATGCCTCGTTTACATATGCGTGTGAGTGGTGAGACGAACGCGCGAGGCGAGGCTCAAAACGAGTATGTAAACGGTGCGCTCGCACCGCTCGCAACTCGCCTCGTGGCTCACACCTCACCTCATTAATAATAACCTTTGTATGATGTCATTTAAAAGACCAAAACTTTTTTCTAAGTGTAACTAATACGTTTCTGAAAACCGCATCGAAATCGCGGACAAATGTACAATGTATAATATATATATATATATATATATATATATATATATATATATATATATATATATATATATATATATATATATATATATATATATATATATATATATATATATATATATATATATATATATATATATATATATATATATATATATATATATATATATATATATATATATATATATATATATATATATATATATATATATATATATATATATATATATATATATATATATATATGAGTTGATAAATATCAAACACAAATAAGTCCATCATATACAAAAAATATTTTTTATGTCTACTTAAAGTAAACTAATATCTAACATTCTGAAATTTTTCAATTTCCAATATGTCCTTGTAGTTTCTAAGAAATTCGCCAGTAAAATCATCATTATTTTTCAAAATGTAATATGTCCATAAAAGCATTTACAACAAAAACGAATATGTCCAAACCAACCAATCAAATGACTCCTTTCGGTAAAAATGGCGCTCAGTAGTGTGTGTATCATTACCGACACAGTGCACGCTCTGCGATTTAAATTAATTTAAATTAGATTAAGACGGTAAAAATGGATACAAACATAAAGAATGTGGAGCTTGATAAAGCCAGGAAACGAAATAACATAAAGACGCAGAGAAAAAAGACAGAGAAGAAGCAAAAATTGTAAGTCAAACTTAATTATTACGTTAATTTAAACAGCCATTTTTTGAATTATTGCAGGGCTGCCATTAACACTAGTTATTAAAATATTGACGTAGTTTGTTTTCTATGATAATAATATTTCAAGTATGTTGTTAAAACTAAACTAAAAGAAATATTCGTAGGCTACAAATGTTTTTTTTTTATTATTATTATTTACTAAGCCAGCGCTGAGTTAGGTATAATATATTGACGTTTTAACTTGATTTAAAATCAAAGTAGGGTGTCAGTTTGACCTGTATGTACATTGTACATTTGTCCGCGATTAACTCGCGTTTGGCTGAACCGATTTCGATGCGGTTTTCAGAAACGTATTAGTTACACTTAGAAAAAAGTTTTGGTCTTTTAAATGACATCATACAAAGGTTATTATTAATGAGGTGAGGTGTGAGCCACGAGGCGAGTTGCGAGCGGTGCGAGCGCACCGTTTACATACTCGTTTTGAGCCTCGCCTCGCGCGTTCGTCTCACCACTCACACGCATATGTAAACGAGGCATTGTGTATGTGTGTTTATCCGCAGTTATCAGGCGTTTGGCTGAACAGGTTTTGATGCAGTTTTCAATTTTAAAGATTTTGGTAGGTCACTTACCCGAGTTTTGTATAGGTTTGATAAAATGAAATGCCAATAGTATCTATTTTCTTTTTCAGATATTCAGCCGTTGGTCTACCTAAAAAGCCAACATGCAAACATAACTCCAAATCTCCAAATATATATATATATATATATATATATATATATATATATATATATATATATATATATATATATATATATATATATATATATATATATATATATATATATATATATATATATATATATATATATATATATATATATATATATATATATATATATATATATATATATATATACCGTCGAGACGCAGAGGCGCAACGTCTGCCTAAAACGCGACGGTTTCCGGGTACGATCCCCAGTCAGAGAAGACGAATTTTTCTATTTCCATTTTATTCGCTCTGGCAACTAGGCAAAGCGCGGCGATTAGTTCCACCACTCAACACGCAATGCCTCGAAAAAGGCGGAAAGTAGGAATCGGAATGTCTTAACACTATGTTCCCATGATTCCTCCAGTTCCCTCTGCCTACCAAGCTAGTAAAAAATTACAAAAACGTTAGTTTACTATTTCTTTCAATTTATAAACATTAGAAAATATCAAAACCAGCTTATTAATTATTAATATCACAAGTCACTTAAATAAGTAAACTGACATAAATTGGAGCAGCGCTAAAGCGTTGATTCGGATTTAAACCACTCAACGGTTGATCAAATATTTATTCAGTCAATAAAACATGTTTAACGTTTCATTCGGCACTCCACTCTACGCATATTAAGTTAGTAAAAGCAAACTGTAAAGCTTAGTATAATATCTAAACACAAATAAAGCTCTTGGCTTAGAGTAAGGTAGCTTTGTGCTTGCGGCTTTTCTGCAAAATATCTTTATATATATATATATATATATATATATATATATATATATATATATATATATATATATATATATATATATATATATATATATATATATATATATATATATATATATATATATATATATATAAAGATATTATATATATATATATATATATATATATATATATATATATATATATATATATATATATATATATATATATATATATATATATATATATATATATATATATATATATATATATATATATATATATACGAGGGCCAAACTGAAAGTTTTTAGAACTGGCAACTTAAAAGCATTATATTAAAAAAATAAGTTTAAATTTTGAAAATAGAACTATTTACAAATAATATTGAGTATACATTTCATTCGTCATTTGTTTTACGATTTGGCGGCAAATTGAAAATAGTCTGTGCACGTCAGAATGAATTTAAGCCGAGAAAATTTTCGTGCAATGATTTTTTATGACTTTCGATGTCATATAAGTCAACAAGAAAGTTATGATAGACTTCGATTGGCTTTTCACGATGAAGCCCCATCTCGTGCCACAGTTTAAAACTGGTTTAATGAATTCAAACGTGATCGAACTAATCTCACCGATGATTTGCGTGAGGGACGGCCTTCTACAGCGACGACTGAAGATAATATCAGTGTTGTGCGGCGTATGATAGAGACTGACAAAAGAGTGACCTATCAGCAGATTCGGACAAGTCTAGGCATAGGTATGAGTCAAGTGCACAAAATCCTCCATGAACATTTAGCGATCAGGAAGCTTTGTGCCCGCTGGATATCGCATAATTTGACCGAGGCTCAAAAACTCCGCCGTGTTGATTGGTGCCGAGAAATGATCCAAAAATTTAACGGAGGTAACTCAAATGCTGTGTTCGACATACTAACGGGTGACGAAAGCTGGATTTACTGTTATGATCCGGAAACCAAAAGACAGTCTGTTCAGTGGGTGTTTCCTTCCGAAGAGTTGCCAACTAAAGTGAAGAGAGTTCGAAGTGTTGGAAAAAAGATGGTGGCCTCGTTCTTCGGAAAGACAGGTCATTACGCGACAGTTGTCTTAGAGGATCAGAAAACGGTTAATGCAGAGTGGTACACTAACAACTGTTTGCCACTTGTCTTGGAAAAAGTTCGAGAGAAACGACCTCGCAGCAGGATCCTCCTTCATCACTACAATGCCTCATCGCACACCGCCAGGCAAACGATCGACTATTTGGCGACCTTAGACGTGGAATTACTGGGTCACCCGCCGTAAAGCCCCGACCTCGCACTCTGCGGTTTTTATTTATTCTCGAAAATAAAAGAAAAACTTCGAGGAAAACATTTTATGGACGCCGAAGAAACAGTGGCTGCGTTTCAAAACGCCGTTGAAGAGACCCCTAAGGCCGAGTGGGCAAGGTGCTTTTCTCAATGGTTCCATCGAATGCAGCGATGTATTGATGTAAATGGACGTTATTTTGAAAAGTTATAATAAAACTAATAACTTGCTAGAATGCTTAGTTTTTGATTTTCTAAGAACTTTCAATTTGACCCTCGTATATATATATATATATATATATATATATATATATATATATATATATATATATATATATATATATATATATATATATATATATATATATATATATATATATATATATATATATATATATATATATATATATATATATATATATATATATATATATATATATATATATATATATATATATATACATACATACATTTATTATATGTGATAAAAGCACAAAAAGTCCACTCAGAATGCAGGCGAGGTGGCCTCTTTAGTGAAAAGGTCGTTGGCTTACCGTAGTGCGGCTTTCGCAAAACAACACGTTACAGCTAACAGGTAACAGGTAGGTAAAGATTTATGCCAAGAAATTGTGTTCTTATACAAATTACGGGCACATGTTGAAGTCGAGAAGGCTTTAGAAAAATTTCATAATCCAGTACAAAAATTCAGTTTGTGCTGAAAAATATGCTTTAGGAACCGTGTAAGCGGTAAGCGCGTATTTACTTAAATTTTAAAGCTTTCTAAGCGGAAATATGCAGAGCTTTACGACATAGGGTTAATTAATTAACTAGCTTTAAATTAAACTATGTTATTTTTTATGGTTGACTTTATGATGTAACAGTAGGGTACATAGAGGATACGTAGAGTCAAGACACTCGGTATCTTTCTACCCACTCAATAATAGACACATAATAATAATAATTGTTTTGTTCATATATTTAGGGTCTACTTATGTATATTTTAATTTAACGTTTTTTATTGCTCTTCTAAAATTTTGCCACACACTATGAATGTTTGTAGTTAAATTTAAAATAAGTTTAAAAAAGGCAAATATTTTTATAATAATATTTTTTTACCGCAACCGTAGAACCTAGTGTTCAGTTGCTTAGTTACTGCTTTCTCCGTCCCCGCTTTCTGCCTTTTTTTCAAGGCATTACGTGTTGAGTGGCGGAGTTTCCAGAGCGAATAAAATGGAAATAGAAAAATCTATTTTCCCCGAGAGGGAATCGAACCCTCAAACCGTCGTGTTTACAGGCAGACGCTTACGCCTCTGCGCCACGACTGTCCTTATATATGCCGCCACGATGGTCCTATAATAATAATAATAATTATTATTTTATTACTTTCTTATTATTAATGAAGGAAGACTTGAGGAAGGAAGAGGATATTGAGCTCGATTCCCACTCTCGGAAAATGATGATCATCAGCGGAAAGCGGGGAACAGAGTGTCTTAACACTAGGGTCTGGCTGCCTAATCTGCTATAAGCGGGACAAAGTGTGAAGATGAAAAAGGACCATGTAAGTAATTTATCATATCGTCATATAAATAACAAATAGAAAAATTCAAAAAAAGCCACATACATAATGACAAATATTAAAATTGATTTGGCTTTCCATAACAATTCACGTAAGACCCTAAAAAAGCATTTTCAGTTTTTTCAAAATGCCAATTTTTCAACAAATTCTGTAATATCGAAATTTAAATATTAGGCGATTCATACAAAATGATATTCAAATAAAAGTCAGATCGTCTTTGTTCGAAAACCAGCCCCAAATGTACGTGGCTATAATCTAATATTCCTCGTACGACCCCTTTTCATCCTTATTATGGCTTGGATTCCTATTCACTCGACGTATTGGGGCCAGCGCTTTGTAAAATGTAAACAATGACAACTCAATTTAGTCTTATTATAGTCTTTTGTATATTTAGGTTTTATTACTTATGAAAGCGTCAGTTTTTGATATATATATATATATATATATATATATATATATATATATATATATATATATATATATATATATATACAGTCTAATAAGGCTAATTGACATAATTTTATTGCTTTTACAGTCTTTATCATATATATATATATATATATATATATATATATATATATATATATATATATATATATATATATATATATATATATATATATATATATATATATATATATATATATATATATATATATATATATATGGCGCAACGTCTGCCTGTAACGCGACGGTTACTGGGTTCGATCCCCAGTCGGAGAAGATGGATTTTTCTATTTCCATTTTCTTCGCTCTGGCATCTAAGGCAAAGCGCGGCGTTGAGTTCCGCCACTCAACACGCAATGCCTCGAAAACGGCGGAAAGTGGGGACGGAGTAAGCTGGGACTAAGTAACGGAGTGTCTTAACACTAGGTTCATATGGTTCCTGCAGTTCCCTCTGCCTACCCTGCCATGTGCGGGATAAAGCGTGAAGCTAAAAAAAAAAAAAAAAAAAAAAAAAAAAAAAAAAAAAAAAAATATATATATATATATATATATATATATATATATATATATATATATATATATATATATATATATATATATATATATATATATATATATATATGATAAAGACTGTAAAAGCAATAAAATTATGTCAATTAGGGCTTTTGCTTGCAATGGTCTTTATACGAAGAATTTATGGAACATTGCTCGCTCGAAACATTTGGCACTATTGGCTTGTAATGATATCCAGATATCATTAATAGTCTACAAGAATGAATTTTATTAATTTTTTAAAGTGTTTTTGATATATATATATATATATATATATATATATATATAATATATATATATATATATATATATATATATATATATATATACAGTCTAATAAGGCTAATTGACATAATTTTATTGCTTTTACAGTCTATATATATATATATATATATATATATATATATATATATATATATATATATATATATATATATATATATATATATATATATATATATATATATATATATATATATATATATATATATATATATATATATATATATATATATATATATATATATATATATATATGATAAAGACTGTAAAAGCAATAAAATTATGTCAATTAGGGCTTTTGCTTGCAATGGTCTTTATACGAAGAATTTATGGAACACTGCTCGCTCGAAACATTCGGCACTATTGGCTTGTAATGATATCCAGATATCATTAATAGTCTACAAGAATGAATTTTATTAATTTTTTAAAGTGTTACTCTACACATTTCTACGAGCATGCAGGAGATAAGTGATCATTCATAGCAATAATCTTTAGTTAAGGGTATTATCCCTGTAAACACGATACTAACAAAATTAATTAAATAACTGAATTCCAACGTATCTTGATGAGGTTTAGTCGTCAGAGCAATAGAACGGTCTAAATTTATCCATATTAATCTTTTTTTACTATTTATGACATTGTGTTAAAAGTTTAATTAAAACTAATATATTATGCTTAAAAAACTGTCGTGGCGCAGAGGCGTAAGCATCTGCCTGTAAACGCGACTGTTTATGGGTTCAATTCCCACTCGGGGAAGATGGATTTTTCTATTTCCGTTTTCTTTGCTCTGGAAACTAGGCAAAGTGCGGCGTTGAGTTCCGCCATTCAACACGCAATGCCTCGAAAAAAGCAGAAAGTGGGGACGGAGAAAGCAGGGACTAAGCAACGGAGTGTCTTAACACTCGGTTCATATGGTTCCTGTAGTTCCCTCTTCCTACTCTGCAATATGCAGGTTAAAGCGTAAAGCTAAAAAAAAGTTATTATGTTAAATCTATCACATATGGTCTATATATATAGTCTGTATATAAAGTATACGTATATAGGCTACATATATATGTAGCCGTAACTAAGTTGGCTTTAGAAATATAAAAATTGGCATAGCATTGGTCAGTGACTGGAAGCAAGCCAGCTCGAAAAGTGAGATATAAGTAATTCTGCTAGCATTTCAAGTCCTCTCGAAAGTTGACCGACTCTCATATTAGTAATCTTTTTATTAAAACACTTGTTTTTATATTTTTTATATTATATAATATTACTAAATTATAAATATATAATATGTAACTTGGATATTTTAAACAGCTCCAGGTATACAATTTATTCAGATATATAGTATTCACGTGATTTTGGTGGTTGGATGGATTGATATAATATAAAGCTGAACAGTTTGTCAGCGCTTATCTCAGGCGTTACTAATCAGAAAATTATATTTGTCTTCAAAAGTTCATTTATACATATATATATATATATATATATATATATATATATATATATATATATATATATATATATATATATATATATATATATATATATATATATATATATATATATATATATATATATATATATATATATATATATATATATATATATATAAATATATATATATATATATATATATATATATATATATATATATATATATATATATATATATATATATATATATATATATATATATATATATATATATATTTATTTATTTCAATAAGTGTAGAGTACGTACGTACTCTCTACTAAACAACATCTTTTAAGCTGGCATCTTGATAGATATTTAATTTAGATAGATAGATAAATTCATTTATCACCACCTACATAACATATTATATAGTACATTAAAGTATAACTACATGAGAATCTTTAAACCTTCACAAAATAAACCTATAAGCGATTAAACGAAATCGATTGAAACATTTCCTAAAGTCAATAACATATAAGTTGAATATTCATGATTGAAAAATTCGGACAAATATTTGTATTTGGGCCATAATTGCTTTATTCCGCGAACTTGTATCCAGGACACTGCGGTACACTACGGCTACGGCGAGAGCTGGCGGACGGCCAAAGGATTGACATTGCTATGTGAAATCATATTACGTTTCGAGCTCCAAAGGCTGTGAGATAATTAGATGAATCTATATTGATATTCTCGGTGTGTTCCTTTGGATAGGATTATCTGATCTGAGGCTAATATCTAATTATGAGTTAAGTTTAAAATCTGTGTGTGTTTATTCTACTAGTGAAGCACTGGCTTGTAAGATTTTTTGAAAAATATAGTAAGAATATATGTCGTTTTTTTCTATACGCTTTATCCTGCTCATGACAGGATAGGCGGGGACGTCGCAGAAACCATGAAAACGTAGTGTCAACTCACTCCGCTCATCGCTTTCTATCTTCTCGAGGCATTGCATTTTAAGTGGTGGAAAACAACGTCGTACTTTGCCTAGTTATTAATACAAATATTTTTTGAATTTTTATTTTTGTATTTTGTGCATTAAGCATTGTATGCTCTTATTTCAGATACTATCATAAAAAATGTTACCCTAAGAACCTTTTTTCTATAAATCTTCAGATTGAAAATATTGAACCAAATGAAACCAATAATGAACATGAAAAACTATTTGTAAACCATCACACTTACTTTAATAATTTTACAAACATTTCGCTATAGAAAGTAAATATTGATAGCAAATAAGAAGCCTCTGTATCACATTGCGAAGTTGCCCCCAACTTTATGACACATTAAAGCAAGTAAACACTCTCGGAGAGGAGAAACGCTTTTATTACAAGACTCGAGTCGCGTAAAAATCCCTAACTTTATTTCGCTTTACAAACTGACCCATAAATATTGGATGACAAGTAACTGTATGCGGCCTGTATTTACAATTTAAATGTTACGTTTCCGAATTTTATTGGTATTCAATAAAACTGTGTTGAAATTTTTGCGACCTTTCTGTAAATTGATATAGATAATAATCAATGTCGAAATATTTAATTAGAATTATGTAAACACTTTTAAGTCTTTTCATTAATTTTAATTTTAAAGAGCCTGTAAACGCAATTCCCACTCAAGGAGAAAGAAGTATTCCATTTCCTTTTTGCTTCGCTTTGGTAATTAGGCAAAGCGCGGCGTTGAGTTCCGCCACTCAAAACGCTAAGCCTCGAAAGGAGTGTCTTAACACTAGGCTCCCACGGTTTCTGCTGTTCCCGCTGCCTACCCTGCCGTGTGCGGGATAAAGCGTGAAGCTTTAAAAAATAATTTTAAAGTCATGTCACATTAAGCAATGTTCACATACCTTCCTAAATGTACTTTCGAATTATCGATAAAGCCATCGGCTTATTAGTAAGTTCAGTTAAAAAGAGCCGGCAATTTAAAATTAACAATATATTTGTTTCCATTCGTATAAATTAATTTTTGATCATACGAGTATTTTAGTAATATTACAAAGTTGCTAAAAATACTTAATACTTTTACTTTGGTATCCACATAATAACACACTTATACAATTTCAAAAATATTTAACATTAGAACCTTCTACAGTTTTTAGTCATGTATAATAGGGTCAATTTAAACTAGAATAGATTAGATTTAGATTAATTTATGATAAGAAATACGACTTAGTTATAGAAACAACTTATACGTGTCAGAAATTAATGTATCCTCGATAACCTATGTCAGAAAACAATCTAAGTATGGCGCACCTATGTCAGAATCACAGATAACTGTTAATTAAGTAATCAATAGGTATATTTGCGAAGACTGTTTGATGCCAAACACAGATGTTTTGTTTGGCATCAAACATCTATTGTATTATAAAAAATCAGCAAAAATCTATTGTATTATAATAAATATAAGATAAAGTCGGTTAAGCGCGAGTCGGTTCCGCACCCGTATGGTTCTTCACCAATTATTTTATATCCACTGTAGGTAAAGTTTGTTTTTGTTAAATACTTACGATTTTTCATTTATAAGCACATATATTTATAAAGTAATAAAATTCGTTTCATTTAAAATAAGTGTACGCAAACAAAAACTTATGTTTATTTTTAGTTATAACTTTCACTGCATCTGAAATCGTGCAATTGTAGCTACTGAAATACTACTATATATTGGATACATATATATACATAATCTATAACTTATCGTGATATATATATATATATATATATATATATATATATATATATATATATATATATATATATATATATATATATATATATATATATATATATATATATATATATATATATATATATATATATATATATATATATATATATATATATATATATATATATATTACACAATAACCAATACGTCGTGTATACCGTCTTGTATCCCGTAGTTATGTATGTAGCATGTAGCAATCTGAGCTCTTTCTAGCCGCGGGCGTAGTTAGGCGCGCTCTGGTTCCTTCAATTTTCTGATTGGATGGACTGCTGCTGGGATCGCAGAATGTCAAAAGGTTTCCACATTACGTGACTTATTTCAAAATATAAATCTCGGTATCTGATGCAATATTATTGATATGTTATTTTTGAAATAAAAATATAAAAACATTGAATATGCTGTATAAGTGTCAGTTATTGTTTGGGCAATGTAATTCAGTTCAGTTTATTTCTTTAAATATAGCGAGGGTATATTCATCATTTAAAAAGTAATATGACGAATTTCGATACAATATTTTTACTGTGTAATCTACTATAGATAAGAGAACTTGGAAATACAATAGCCAAGTACGATTTAAATATCCTTTGGTCCTTTATGCTTTGTACTTAATTAAGCTGTTACGGCTTGGAATATACATTGAGATTATTTTGCATCGCTGAATTTGGCGCATCATCCTGCAAAATTCGGACTGAAAATGATTCGACAAGCTGTTCAGTAGCATAAGTCTAGTCTAGTCTCCCATAAGCTATTCCGTATAAACGACATCATTATATTACTTGTGACAGAGTTTTAATTGCGCACACTTAGAGAGGCGAGTTTTTGACCTAGAAAAGGTAAATTGGTGACAAATAAAGCCGATGTTCGAATTTCAACAGTTCAATTGATAATTGGTTAAACACATTTTACAAGTAAGTCAATTGAATTTGCGTGTGCTTTTTGTTAGTCTCAAAAATTCTGTCTTTCAACAAAAAACTTTACTATCATTAAAAAGTGTAAAGCTAATAAAACGAGGCGCACGTACTTGGGAACCCACTAGTACAAATATACTATTTCGGTTTAAAGTTTATAGCTTCACGCTCTATCCTGCCCATAGGCTAAGAGAATCCCAGGAACCGTGAAAACCAAGTGTTAAGACACTCCGTTCCCCGCCTATGTGAAATAAGAAACGTTTCAATATTATTATACAAGTAGGCAAATCAACAAAGTGTTAAATGTTACAAAATATTTATTTCTTAAAGAAAAACTTTGCTAAGAGTGGTAAGTAAATGGAGCATAAAAATACATGGCTTAATAGTGCCGGATATTAGGATAGTATCGCAAGATTGGTGCAAGCCTGCTTTGAATACATAATGTTTGTTGAAAGGCACTATAGAGGAAACGTGAATATGATGTACTTCTGGATTAAGTTGAACGTACCATGCTTTATAAGGTTCTTTGAATTTTTGAGTACAGAAAATGTTTTGCTTTGCTTAGTTCCGTCACTCAACGTGCAATGCCTCGAAAAGATGGAAAGCAGAGAACGGAGTTTCTTGACACTACGTTTCCAATGTTCCTGCGGCTTCCTCTGCCTACTCTGCTAAAAAATGTGTATTTACTATTCAACCTAGTAATCTTTCTCTAATGCGACATATTAGTGACCTAAATTAGTTTATATTAAAAATTAATAATCATTCCAATCGTTTAGTCACTGCTCTGACTGTATAGAATGTTTACATTTTAGGATTTGAACGCATAAGTTTGAAAATGATTTTTCCCATTGAATTATTTCTGTCGTGACGCAGAGGCGTAGAGTCTACCTGTAAACGTAACCGTTTGTGGGCTCGATTCCCGCTCGGGAAAGATGCATTTTTTATTTCCATTTTCTACGCTATAGAAACTAGGCAAAAGCGCGGCGTTGACGGAGAAAGCAGGGATTAAACAACACAACTCTGAAAACTAGTTTCATATGGTTCCTGCAATATGCGGGATAAAGCGTGAACCTAGAAAAAAACAAATATATATATAATTTTCTAATTTAGGCGAACAATGGTAACTAGTAATGACTGTTGAACATCATATTACCATTATATCACAGATATTGTGATGATCACGCCACATATAAATATAAATTTATATATTAATAAAAAAAACGTGATACAATATATCTACATACTATCTTTTCTATTTAAAGTCATTTTACTTATATGTTATATATACAGTTGACACTCAGCTGTTGTTTAACCGCCATAGATTCCACCCTAAGGGCACAATCGATCTATCCCGACCTTGAGGGCAATGACCGGGGAATTGGGTCGCTACGGCCATACGAATTATTATTTAATATTTCACAGAAAAAGAATGTTGGGGGTTATTGGTATAGAAATTTTAGTTAATTTATAGTGTAAATGTATAATAAATGTTTTAGAAATATTTTGAGATATATATATATATATATATATATATATATATATATATATATATATATATATATATATATATATATATATATATATATATATATATATATATATATATATATATATATATATACATATATATATATATATATATACATATATATATATATATATATATATATATATATATATATATATATATATATATATATATATATATATATATATATATATATATATATATATATATATATATATATATATATATATATATATATATATATATGTATATATATATATATATATATATATATATATATATATATATATATATATATATATATATATATATATATATATATATATATATATATATATATATATATATATATATATATATATATATATATATATATATATATATATATATATATATATATATATATATATATATATATATATATATATATATATATATATATATATATATATATACGTGTGTTTGAGATGCAATATAGCAGAGTAGGTAGAGGAGACTTTTGTTAAGACACTGTTCCCCAATTTCCATTTCCAATTCAAAAAAAAAAATAATTGTCTAGAGTGGGATCTAACGCCATGCCTTGTCTTGTTACCAGAGCGAAAAAAATAGAATAAATTCGAAATTCATCTAATTCCCTGCGTAGGAATCGAACCTACAACTATCGCGTTTACAGTCAAATGCTGTACCGCTCAGTCGTTATTGTCTATATAGATACTTGTTATACGAAAAAGGATATATAAGCGTCTTACAGATAACACTGTCTCATTCCAGCTTGTCTAAGGACACGATCGATTCACCCCGACCTTTGGGACAACGACCCTTGGATATAGGCCAGTGTGTATGTAATAGTTTTTATCTTTACGCTTTTGTCATATTTTATTCATTAAGTAAGAATTTACTTAAGTCATTTTTTATTAATAAATTACTAAGTTTTAGTCACATTGTTTTATACGTGTATGGGGTCAAATAAGTTATTTATAATTTTCCAGGTTTCCTGGACTAGCTTGAAATAAATTAAAAAATATAAAAATAATTACTACACACGCACTTACACTTTTAAATACTTCAACAACCATATTTATTATTTCCAGAAATAATGTAATGGAAAAAATAAGATTAGCGAACCAAAATACACTAGAGTGATAGTTAAAGCTGTTTCGGACATTTCCGGAAATCCCAGTGTCCGTCCATACAATGAGCAATAATATTGTTAGACAGTTTTAATGCTTACGCCTATCTCAATTTAAATACATACCAAAAGTTTTTCAAAACATAATATAATTTTTTGATTTGGACAGAAAAACCTAGCGTATTCTGTGCCTATTTTCATGATTATAATAATAATAATAATAACACTATTGCACACAAGAAAATGACTAGAAGAAATACAAATAATTAAAATCATACATATTATGTGCAATGGCGGCCTTGTCACTACAAGTGATCTCTTACAGGCAACCATTCAATAAAATACATAATAAAAAGCGTTACTCCAACTTCACTATTACATGCATAGACATACACATACACATATACATACACATACATACATACATAAACGAGTATAGGAAGAAGTGTTTGAGAAAGAGATATTTTAGTTTTTAGTGGCAAAAAGTTTTGCCATCTTCTTAGACTTTCTATAGCGCAAAAGATCTTACGGCTAAGCTTAAAAATTTGAGGCGACCAGGAGAATGTACTGTCCAAAGTGATTATTATGTTATACGATTGTCTATACTAAATATAGTAAGCTTCGCTTTACATAATAGAGACAACAAATAGAGAAGGGAGAAAATAAAGAGTGTAAAGGCATGTTGTTCTCCTATTTCCTCCAAAAATCGAGAATCTACGTGATTAGTGGCGGAACTAAACGCCATATATGCCATACACACATAAAACATACGTAAAACACACACGTACATACATAACTTCACGCTTTAACTCTAGCGGTGCAGTCAGATAGAACGGAACACTAAACGCTGCGGTCCCTGCATACCTCTTTCACCTCGTCTAATGTCAATAACCTCTTCGTACATGATCTCTGGAGGGTCGTCATTTATGTGACCTTTCTTAAGTATCCAAGTCTGAAACGGCGGGTAGTGGAGGACGGAGCTGCAAATAAAAAAAGGTCTTACTAAAGTGTCTTATTACATTATATACTGGCTAAATACAATAACAAAATTATAAACAATTTCGGTTTCGGCGGTGATCAGAGTACCTTAACGCTAGTTTCCATCGCTCTATCCTGCTATATGCGGGATATAGCGAGAAGGTAAAAAAATGTAACTATGACAAGTTATATAGTCCCATACCAAATATCGAATACTCCTATTATGTAAATTACTAGAAAGCTACCCTAAGCTCGCAATTTAATTGATTTCATAACATTCATTTAAGAATAGTGCTATTAATACTCTGCATTAAAATGTATACAGTATTTTGACGTGCCTTTGAATCGTAGCTGCTAACGTATCTGTTCAAATTTATTTCATTAATATATACATATATATATATATATATATATATATATATATATATATATATATATATATATATATATATATATATATATATATATATATATATATATATATATATATATATATATATATATATATATATATATATATATATATATATATATATATATATATATATATATATATATATATATATATATATATATATATATATATATATTAAAGAAGAGGGTAGTCTTAGGTGATACAGACTATAAAAGCCATGAATTCATGTCAATTAGGATTTCTCTGGGGACGAGGCACACTCCGTCCCCCCCCGCCCGGTGACGCTGTCAAGACCAATTGAGGTCAACAACATACAAGCCATTTTCGAAAAAAAAAAAAAGTCAAATCAGGACAGTTGCACGTAGACGACAGCCCAGTGCAGTTATGTAATATATGTACGTGTATTTTACGTTTCACTTTAAAATTAATTTTAAACCTTATTTTTCTAATATATAAAATAACAAACTGTGACTGTTTTAGGACTCCAGAACTTAGGCACATGCTTTTTAAATTTTCTTCTCTTTTTGAGTTTAAAATATTTCTTATGTAAAATATTTATTGTAGGAAAACGTTAGGGCTGCGTTTTATTAATAAAAGGAGCTCTCTGGAGGAAACATAAAAATTAATATACATTTAATGATTATATTATTTCAAAATTGTTGAGTATTTTAATTATTGTTTCATTAAATTATATATATGTTAGTTATTTATTTAATTTATCTTTTTTTCCTCGCTACTTACGACGTGACGTACTTAGTAACTGGCGACCACAGAATACCAGTGTTGAAGCTCATTTAACAATGGTTTCAACACAAGCTGAGTGGTCTACCAATTTGGGCATCACATTATTTTTGTCTTTTGTTACTTTATATATGTTTGTTAATGATGTTTACAATGTTTAAGTCCAAATAAAGATTTTTTGATTTGATTTGAAGTAAAACCTATTTGCAATGTACATTACATTTACCTTTGTGATGTAAATTTCGAATATTGAACAGAAATGTCAATTGCGTTTTAGATCGTAAATCGTTGAAAATAATTGAATTTTATAATATGAAGAGTCCCTATTAGAGTTTATTACTAACTAACGCACGAGAATAAACTAATTGACATTAGTTTGTATTTTCATGAAGAAAAATGACCTTCTAACGTCGAAAATGGCCTCATAACATTCTGGCTTAGCGTCGACAAATACCATATATATTTCATACAATCTTTTTCAAAAAAAAAACTTTTAGCTTAGTATTTAACCGTCGGGGACGGAGAAAGCAGAGACTTAGCAACAGTGTCTTAACACTAGGTTCGTATGGTTCCTGCAGTTCCCGCTGCCTACCCTGCCAAGTGCACGATAAACCGCGAAGCTCTTTAACTGTCATTTAATAAATAAACAAATACCTAAATTCATTTTGTTTAAAACATTAAATTTACAAAAGGTACCTTTGATTATGCTCTTAAGTTATCATCTAAACCGCCAAAGCAATTATTCTACTTGACATTGTTTTATTTTTGGACATTATAATAGCTGAGCATTTCACTTTGTAAAATTGTAAGACAAGGTTACCTAAAAAGAGTAAAGTAAAACGTTATAAATGACTAAAAGAAAGTATTTAATGTACACATTTTCATGCAGATTTAATTTTAAAATGTTAATTGTATTGTACTTGGAATGAGAAAAACTCTTTTGGATGGAATCTATATCGATTTTAAAGAATAGTTTATTTTATTTAAATCAATTTTTAATAAATATAAATTGTAATGATATTTAAATTTATTATTATTAATTTTTTTTTAGCTTCATGCTTTAACATTCAGCTTATAGCAGGGTAGGCAAAGGGATCCGCAGGAACTTAGTGTTACACTTCGTTCCCCACATTTGCTTTTCTAGGCATTGTGTGTTGAGTGGCGGAACTCAACGCCGCGCTTGTAAAGTTGCCAGAGCGAAGAAAGTAAAAATGAAGTAATCCATCCTTTACGATTGTGAATCGAACCCACAAACCGTCGCGTTTACAGGAAGACACTACGCCACGACGATCTTTTAATTTATTTCATTAAAAATATTTTGTAAAACTAATTTTAATGAATTAAAAAATATTTTGTTTATGTATGTAATAATACTTTCATTATATATCTAATAATAAGCGGGGACGGAGAAAGCAGGGACTAAGCAACGAAGTGTCTTAACACTAAGTTCCCACGGTCCCTGTAGTTCCCTCTGCCTACCCTGCTATGTGCGGGATAAAGCGTGAAGCTAATATATATATATATATGTGAAGCTAATATATATATATCGAAGTGGATAAGTGTTCAACAGCGGGAACGTGCTGTACGATTACCAAAAAAATGAAGACGAAAAAGAAATATAAATATTGAAATTAATAGATATATATATATATATATATATATATATATATATATATATATATATATATATATATATATATATATATATATATATATATATATATATATATATATATATATATATATATATATATATATATATATATATATATATATATATATATATATATATATATATATATATATATATTATATATATATATATATATATATATATATATATATATATATATATATATATATATATATATATATATATATATATATATATATATATATATATATATATATATATATATATATATATATATATATATATATATATATATAAATTTACGTCACAAAGGTAAATGTAATGTACATTGCAAATAGGTTTTACTTCAAATCAAATCAAAAAATCTTTATTTGGACTTAAACATTGTAAACATCATTAACAAACATATATAAAGTAACAAAAGACAAAAATAATGTGATGCCCAAATTGGTAGACCACTCAGCTTGTGTTGAAACCATTGTTAAATGAGCTTCAACACTGGTATTCTGTGGTCGCCAGTTACTAAGTACGTCACGTCGTAAGTAGCGAGGAAAAAAAGATAAATTAAATAAATAACTAACATATATATAATTTAATGAAACAATAATTAAAATACTCAACAATTTTGAAATAATATAATCATTAAATGTATATTAATTTTTATGTTTCCTCCAGAGAGCTCCTTTTATTAATAAAACGCAGCCCTAACGTTTCCCTACAATAAATATTTTACATAAGAAATATTTTAAACTCAAAAAGAGAAGAAAATTTAAAAAGCCTGTGCCTAAGTTCTGGAGTCCTAAAACAGTCACAGTTTGTTATTTTATATATTAGAAAAATAAGGTTTAAAATTAATTTTAAAGTGAAACGTAAAATACACGTACATATATTACAAAACTGCACTGGGCCGTCGTCTACGTGCAACTGTCCTGATTTGACTTTTTTTTTTTTTTTCGAAAATGGCTTGTATGCTGTTGACCTCAATTGGTCTTGACAGCGTCACCGGGCGGGGGGGGACGGAGTGTGCCTCGTCCCCAGAGAAATCCTAATTGACATGAATTCATGGCTTTTATAGTCTGTATCACCTAAGACTACCCTCTTTTTTTATATATATATATATATATATATATATATATATATATATATATATATATATATATATATATATATATATATATATATAAATATATATATATATATAAATATATATATATATATATATATATATATATATATATATATATATATATATATATATATATATATATATATATATATATATATATATATATATATATATATATATATATATATATATATATATATATATATATATATATATATATATATATGTGTATGTCTATGTATATATGATATTTAAATTAATTTCAATATTTATTTTTCTTTTTCGTCTTCATTTTTTTGGTAATCGTACAGCACGTTCCCGCTGTTGAACACTTATCCACTTCCACTGGTTGGCTGGAAGAGACTTTTACAAATAAGCTCACCTTTGTAAGCCGAAATTATTTTCTTTTAGGTTCACGCTTTATCCCACACATGGCAGGGTAGGCAGAGGGAACTGCATGAACCATACGAACCTAGTGTTAAGACACTCCGTTACTTAGTCCCTGCTTTCTCGGTCCCCGGGGGACAAAATTTATTTTTATATTATTTAAATGTATTTTTTGAGTGCAATAAAGAATTTATATTAAATTATTCGTTCTCTTTTTATATTACAGCTTATTTTTTTGATATTTAAAGTTGACTTTCACTTAAATAGATGAGCAATCGATAAGCTTTACCTTTAAATATTAATTTACTGACAGTCTTTATTGTGGCTTCTTTCCTCCGAACGGTGATCAATACCCGAGTTGCTAAGGGCGGTGAAATTGTGTTGAACAACTGAGGTTTAACTTTCTAACTTTGTATATACAAGTACACAGTACTTTGTTGGTACATAAGTTGTGTTTAAGTAGAATTTAGATTTTCATTTATTAGTGAAAATTTTTATAAATACAAAAATTAAGTGAAATTATAACGGTGGTGCAGAGGTATAGCGCTTGTCTGTAAGCACAACAGTTTCTGGGTTCTATTCCTATCTATAGAGAATCAAATATTTTCATTATCTTCGCTCTGGTAATAAGGCAAAGTACGGTGTTCATTTCCGTCATTCATCAAGCAATGCCTGGAAAGGTGGGACGTGGAGAATGGAGTGTCTCAACATTCGTTTCCTTGTTTCTACAACGCCCTCTATCCGATCTGAAGTAAAAAAATAAGGAGGTAATTCTCATAGCCTGCATCTCGTATACAGGCTAAGCAGTTGGAACATAGTGTTAAGTTTAGACATTTCTCTGCCATTTAGTCAATTTAGTTTATAAATAATATATTAACTGGTACAATTTTTGTTATGGTAACAGTCGTTTAATCATACCTATCGTAGCACATTTGGTGTGGTCGACCTCAACACTTCTTTTGTTATAGCTTCATAGCCAGCGTACTCTTTTGAAATAGGGGACTTGAATTTATTAAAAACTTGGTAAAAGTACTGCTTATTATTTGGATAATTTGTGAAAATATAGACTTTATGGTAAGAATGAGAGAGATATAGTTACAGAAATCTACTCTTAAGTTCAATACATTGTGTTTGTCAAGCTTAAGTTCAAGATATTGTGTTTTGTTTTTGCGGAACTTAACGCCGCACTCTACGTTGTTAAAGAGAGAACTACAAAAAAAAATATATGTATTTTTTGGTCACCAATATTATTAGTTTTAAAGCATATATTTTTTAAGTATTATTTAATTTTAAGTATTATTTTCTATAATTTTTTTATCACTAAGTATTGTGAATGCCATTTTCAAAATGTCAGGTATGAAAATCTTAATACCATATAATAGTTATAGCAACGACTACAAGTCTTATTTATATTATGGCGTATATTTCAACCCAACCTGATGGATGCGAGAAAACGCCTGAAAGCTTAGAATGGAAAAGATTTCCAGAAAATAAGCTTAAATGCGACGTACTAATTTTGAATTCAAACTTAAAATATTTTTTTTGAAGCATCCTTGAATTGTCGTATGAACACTGTCACCGGTTTGCAGCAGAACTGCCTTCGTTCTGCTGAAGCAGAGCCGGCAAGAAGAAAAAGTAGAAGGTGATTGCTATTTCTACATATTTTTATAATCTAAATGTTCCTAAACAATTTAGTAAACTTTACTCAAGATCACTGTTTATATATTTTTAGGTGGCATTTAGAGAACAAGGTATTTTGATATACACTCGTATGTTAAGACCTAAAATTGATTTATTTTTTTTGAAGGCGATATCTAAGCGTTAATCTAGTTATCTTTATTTTTAGTTCCTACAATCTGTATAAGATATATTTAATATAGGTTGTTTTTTTCCAGTTAATTTAGGATTCAGTGTATAAGAAATTCTTTGATTTAAATAAATTGCTTATTTGTATGCAAATTTATTTTCTTGTTTACAAGTGAGCATTCTGCTCACAGTTAACTTGATGTAGTCACTGTGGCTATAAGCGCGACAGTTCTGTGTTCGATTTATAGCTGAAGAAAAGAAAACTAATTATTATAATAATAAATTGTAATTGATTAAAAGAAATAAGCACGACCTTAAATTCCCCTATATACTAGAATCGAAAAAGAATTTTTTCAACTCTTTGCCTTGTTTTTCCCATAAAAAAATAAAATTTGGAGAAAATAAGAGATTGCCTCAACGTGAGATCTCACAGAACAAAACTCTGTAGATATGGTCTTATATATCTGGATATAGTGTGTAGATAAAAAACATACATATATCCCATGTATAGATCACCATCACGGTACCATTAGCGGCGTCACACCCCGTGCTTTTAGACATTCTGCTGACCTCACTCTACCTATTGTTTACGCTATGGAATTCCTTTATTTATTATAAGGCTTTGTTGGAAAACGTCAATATGGGCTATGCATATATGTCGTCTACCTTGTTTTTTGGATTACAGTAATATTAAGCAAAATATAAAACTTAAAACATTAATGTCAAAAAGGCGGAAAGCAGGGAACGGAGTATATAACGCGAGTGAAAAGCAAGTGAGAAAAAACGTGTTAGCTACATACTTTTTCCCGCATATAGCAGGCAGAGGGATGCTAGTATTAAACACCCCGTACCTTTTTTCGCCCAATTTTGACACATTGTGCGAGAGATGAAGCGTTCGTCTCTCACCAGAGGAGGGCAATAAAATAACCCTTCCCCCCGAGAGATCATCGAACCTACAATCATTGCGTTCTCAGTCAGCCTGCGTTACGACAGCTTCGTAGGCTTATATTCTTGCCTAAGATTGATGGTTCTAGAAAATTCGACACGGCTCTCTTTATATACGTATTTAGCATACACGCCCAAGTTAATCGATGTAAGAATCTCTTTATTGAGAAAATGTTTAAATATTTCCCACCGCCTTGTTACCTTCCACACTGAGCTGGGTTCGATCAATAGTCACTTTAATGGCTCAAGTCTTATGGTAATGTAAACGTATCATACCATTGTTAATGGTGTAGCTGGCACGCGATGGATATGGGTTCAAATTCCAATAAAAAAGTATTTTTTATTTAAATTTAAGAAATATAAACGTTTTTTTCTACTTTATTCGATGCGTTATCTTCGAATAGGAGTAGAAACTGGTGTGACATTTTACTGTGTGAAAAGCACATACGAGTAATAGAAAAATTATAAAAAAATAGATTTATCGAGTCTTTTAGGTTATTTTTACTGTTATTTTATTCTCGTCATCATTATTTATCATTTTAGACGTTTTTTACGACTTTAAGTAATAATATCGATTAAGTCCGGCCAGTATTCGCATACTGAGACTTCAGTATCAATTTCATGACTGTATGTGTCCCGCTGAGGAAAATACTACTTATAATTGTAAATATTGATAAACTTAAAATTGCAGTTGTATCTACTTATTTTATACAAAATGGACTATAAACAAACTTATGTAAAGGCAGTCTTTCAAAATCTTTCAGTGCAGTTTCAGTTGGTCAGTCATTTCAAAAGACTAAGTTAATGAAATACAATTAATAAGTGATGATAAAATTAAGTTTGCGGTCAAATTAAGTAATTTTCTATGAACTACAATATAAGATTGTAATAATTTTTCTCCTGGAATATATATTTTCGGCTTTCACATTTTTCCTTTCGGTAATACTATGAATTTTAACTTATTGCCAAAGTTCGTAACTCTGGGACGATGAAAAGTATCCTGTAGGATTGGATTACGCGGCGATTTTCATATTTAATGCAAAAAAATTGAGTATTTCGCTTGTCTTTCCATTGCGTTGGCTTAGAAGTTTGTTTTTTTCTGAGCTTCCAGAAATACATAGCTATAAGGGTTTCGTCTCCTTTTTTATCTGTTTACAAAGTAGTTTAGTATATAGAAGGTTGGTTGAAGAAGCCTAGTGTCAAGACACTCCACTGCCATTTTCTATTTTTTTATATACATACATATAGCCACAGAGCAAAATCACAAAAAAAAATAAAAATAATTATCTCCAGTAGCCAAATTCACATCAATCCACAGTGGCATTAGTAATTACTATTAGTATTTCTAGAATTTTCCACATTGTATATAATAAATGTTACTAAACACTTTCGCAGCCCCATCTATCACGAGTGTCGTTTGTCTTCATTATCATTTATCACGGACTCGTTCTAGTTAGGAGTATCCTGCGAAGAGTTTGAATAGGTTTTCTTTTTAAACCTCATATACGGGTAAATTTTAATTTATATAAGATATATATATATATATATATATATATATATATATATATATATATATATATATATATATATATATATATATATATATATATATATATATATATATATATATATATATATATATATATATTATATATATATATATATATATATATATATATATATATATATATATATATATATATATATATATATATATATATATATATATATATATACTATATATTCTGTTCAGTCCAATTTCCCCTCCATATGTTAAACAACGTTTCCAATTTTTGGGCGAGTCACATTCTCGGTGTCTTCGCTCGAAACGTAACCTCTCCTTAAAAATTCCTTCCCATGCCTTTTCCTTTCATAGCTGCTCCTTTACCACAACTGCCTGTCGGTTATGGAACTCCCTTCCCCTCGATATTAGAAATGCCAAAACATTTTTACTTTTTAAGCGTCGCTTAAAGAAACATTACCTTTCACTTTTGATTATTTTTTTTTTACTTTATTTTTATACCACACACATGTTTTGTATTTAGATATTTTATTGGGTAATACTTATTCTCATTTAATAATGTGATAATTTTATATGTGTATGTGTGTGCATATATATGTATATGTATGTATGTATATGTTTGTGTGTATGTACATTTTTATGTATATTTTATATACTACTTACGAGGGTCAAACTGAAAGTTCTTAGAAAATCAAAACCTAAGCATTCTAGCAAGTTATTAGGTAGGCAGAGGGAACTGCAGGAACCATAAGAACCTAGTGTTAAGACATTCCGTTACTTAGTCCCTGCTTACTCCGTCCCCACTTTCCGCCGTTTTCGAGGCATTGCGTGTTGAGTGGCGGAACTCAACGCCGCGCTTTGCCTTAGATGCCAGAGCGAAGAAAATGGAAATAGAAAAATCCATCTTCTCCGACTGGGGATCGAACCCAGTAACCGTCGCGTTACAGGCAGACGTTGTGCCTCTGCGCCACGACGGTCCTCACCAGTAATTCCACGTCTAATAATAATAATAATTATTATTATTAATAGTAATATAATAATAATAATAATATTTCTTAGTCACACAAATGGAAACTAATATGACCGCCTGGAGAAAAAACTTAAAAGACAAATTCATACAGCATTATCCTCAACTATCACACTTATCTGAACAACGAATATCAGATCAAAAGAGAATTATTATAAACAATAAAAGAATTACAGATACACGTCTCCAAGAATTAAAAAATAACGTAGAAAATATACTTATCGAAACCGGATATCATAGACCATTACATAGTCAAGACTTAAATTCAAATAGACAACTTATTGAACAAACAGATACAAATACTGAGACAGAGTTAGAATATACCACACAACATACAGGAGTAGAACACGACACTCTTTCACATACTGTTACACGACAAGAACAAGAACTAATCCAAGCTAGAAATCTCGAAATAGAAGAAACATTCTCTAATACATTAAATTTTTACATAAATAGTCACCCTACAAAAAGAAATTACATACCAAAACAAAAATCATCTAAAAAATTTGCGACCATCGTTAACTATATTAATAATAGGATTTTACCACATTATGTTAACGCAGATACGGATTTTAAAACTTTACAAACAATAATATATAGTGCTGCATGGACAGATGCAAAAATTAATGGCTCTAAGATAACTCTCATTGCTGCTGAAAACACAACTAATGTTCGACAAGAACAATACAAGCCCAAATGGCAAAATAGGTTAGAACGTAAAATCAAAGATATACAAGCTAAATTAGGAAGACTTACTCATTATATGCAGGGAAACAGAAGTAGAAGGCTAGATAGAGAGGTAAACAAAATATTAGACCAGCACAGAATCCACACAACACATGAACAACCTAACACAGAACTAACACACTTTGTAGACACACTTAAACAGAAACTATCAGTAGCTACTAGTAGACTAAATCGTTACAAAAAATGTACACTCCGCAAAACACAAAACAATCAATTCAAAAATAACGAAAAACAATTCTACCGGACTTTGAAAAACTCTTCTACAAACCAAACATCAACGAGCGATAGTAATGAAAACAACAGAAATAATTTGAAATTAATAGACGAATTAAAAAATTTTTGGACTCAAATTGAAAATTCATTGAAAAACTCTTCTACAAACCAAACATCAACGAGCGATAGTAATGAAAACAACAGAAATAATATGAAATTAATAGACGAATTAAAAAATTTTTGGACTCAAATTGAAAATTCATTGAAAAACTCTTCTACAAACCAAACATCAACGAGCGATAGTAATGAAAACAACAGAAATAATATGAAATTAATAGACGAATTAAAAAATTTTTGGACTCAAATTGAAAATTCATTGAAAAACTCTTCTACAAACCAAACATCAACGAGCGATAGTAATGAAAACAACAGAAATAATTTGAAATTAATAGACGAATTAAAAAATTTTTGGACTCAAATTGAAAATTCATTGAAAAACTCTTCTACAAACCAAACATCAACGAGCGATAGTAATGAAAACAACAGAAATAATTTGAAATTAATAGACGAATTAAAAAATTTTTGGACTCAAATTGAAAATTCATTGAAAAACTCTTCTACAAACCAAACATCAACGAGCGATAGTAATGAAAACAACAGAAATAATATGAAATTAATAGACGAATTAAAAAATTTTTGGACCTCAAATTGAAAATTCATTGAAAAACTCTTCTACAAACCAAACATCAACGAGCGATAGTAATGAAAACAACAGAAATAATATGAAATTAATAGACGAATTAAAAATTTTTGGACTCAAATTGAAAATTCATTGAAAAACTCTTCTACAAACTAATCATCAACGAGCGATAGTAATGAAAACAACAGAAATAATATGAAATTAATAGACGAATTAAAAAATTTTTGGACTCAAATTGAAAATTCATTGAAAAACTCTTCTACAAACCAAACATCAACGAGCGATAGTAATGAAAACAACAGAAATAATTTGAAATTAATAGACGAATTAAAAAATTTTTGGACTCAAATTGAAAATTCATTGAAAAACTCTTCTACAAACCAAACATCAACGAGCGATAGTAATGAAAACAACAGAAATAATTTGAAATTAATAGACGAATTAAAAAATTTTTGGACTCAAATTTGGGAAAACCCTATCGAGCATAACGCAGATGCAGACTGGATTAATACAGAGAAATCAAATTACACAAACACGAAACAAATGGAATTTGAACAAATACCTATAGACACTTTTTATAATGTCTTAAACAAATTACACAATTGGAAAGCGCCGGGTTCAGACTACATACACAACTTCTGGTATAAAAAATTTACACACATTCATCCATATATTTATAACCACATCAATAAATTCATTAAAAACCCAACAACACTACCTACATACATAACAGAAGGGATTACGTACATGATACCAAAGGATACCAATGACACTACAAACCCAGCAAAGTACAGACCAATAACCTGTCTAACAGTACAGACCAATAACCTGTCTAACATAATTCACAAACACCTTGATACAAACCACATATTATCAGAAGAACAGAAAGGATGCAAAAAATTTAGCCAAGGATGCAAGGAACAACTAACAATAGATTCAATAATTCTCAAACAGGTACAAAGTAAGAAAAAGGATTTATATACCATGTATATCTATATATATAAAAATGAATTGCTGTTCGTTAGTCTCGCTAAAACTCGAGAACGGCTGAACGGATTTATCTTATTTTGGTCTTGAATTATTCGTGGAGGTCTAGGGAAGGTTTAAAAGGTTAGAAAAATTCGAATAATTGCCGAAAAAATTTTTCTATTTCCCATACAAATGTTTTCTAAATAAAATGAATAGTCAATTTGTAATTTATTACCGCTACATAAAGTTCAAATTCGCGTGCGCGTTGGAGGATCGCGTTCTGAAATTCAACAGAAGTGAAAGTGAATTACGAACGCGACAAAATTGCATAGTCTCAAAATACATAGTGGTCGGCTAACTTCAGCTAACTTCAGTTGTTAATCTGTCCGATTTTTTTTAATAAGACTATATTGAGATCGAAAGATAAATCTTAAATTTTGTCACAAATTAAATTATAAATCTTAAGTTAAATTTCTGAACGCAATCATAATATTTGACATTGATTTGACAACCAACTAATATGTCAATCCATCCTGTCGCATTTCAGAGCATGGAAAAGTATTACGATATTATATCTATCTTTGTGGATACGTGCGCGAGAACTTTCTTTACTTTGGTGATCCTATGTGATAGTGACATTCCAAGTAATGTGCTTTTTTTGTGATAGTGACACTTTACTGCTAAATAAGCGGGAAATTTTCTCACTTTGATTAATTACAATTTACGATGCCGAGGAGAAGACAACCTGACTTAGGTCGTCGTAGTCAATCAAATGTGCGAAGAGCTACCTCACGTGCTAACCGCACTGATGACCGGAGACAGACAGATCAAGAAAATAGTCGTATTGCTATGTCAGAATTGCGTTCTTTAGTGAGTGACAATGTAGGAGATAGGCTTAGAATGCAACGAGTTCGTGCACATCAAACACAACAACAGCAACCTAGACATAATGAACTTGAGCGAATCCGCAGACGCAGTGCTCCTGTGATTCTTGAACGAGCTGCATTCCACTATGATCCGGCAATTGATTATTGTGCCGACAAATCGGTAACAATTAGGGAAATGAAAACAATTTGTAAATATTGTAAGGCGTTAAAATACACTGGTGAATCTACTGGATTATGTTGTGCTGAAGGCAAAGTAAAATTGCCACAATTGGTCCCACCACCAGATCCTTTACGCTCTTTAGTTTCTGGGATTGGAAATGATTCTAAACACCAGTTGAAGCACATCCAAATGTATTTGCTTCAGATGCTCTGGGTCGCATCTACACAGTACATCCAAATAACGATGAATGTTATTATTTGCGGTTGTTGTTGGTGAATGTTCGTGGTCCGACATCGTTTAAACAACTGAGAACAGTTAATGTACAGCTGTGTGCGACTTACCGTGAGGCATGTCAACTATTACATTTACTTGAGAACGATTCACACTGGGATGATACGCTCAAGGATTCCGTAATATCTTCATCGCCGCATCAAATTCATACATTGTTTGCGATTATCATATCGACATGTTTCCCCTCGAATCCAAAAGATTTGTCTCCCGGAGGAACCGGAAAAACATTTTTAATTTCATTGCTTTTGGCGAGGATCAGAACGCGAAATGATGTTGCTCTAGCATTGGCTTCATCTGGAATAGCTGCAACTCTGCTAGAAGGCGAGCGAACTGCACATTCTGCCTTGAAATTACCACTAAACATGCATATCACCGACACACCAATTTGCAACATCGCCAAAAATATCGCAATGGCCAAGATCGTACAGGTATGCAAATTGATTGTTTGGGATGAATGCACAATGGCCCATAAGAGGTCACTGGAGGCACTGGACAGAGCGTTGAAAGATCTTCGTGACAACCAAAATATTTTCGGTGGGGCCATGATTCTGTTGTCTGGTGATTTTCGTCAGACTCTTCCAGTTATTCTCCGATCAACTGTTGCTGATCAACTAAATGCATGCCTAAAATGATCAAATTTGTGGCATTACGTAAAGACACTCCACTTAACAACTAACGTGCGAGTATTTTTGCAACAAGATGAAACTGCAAATGTGTTTGCGAAGCAGTTGTTAGACATTGGAAATAATAAAGTTGCAGTGGACACCTCGACCGGATTCATCACATTACCTACAGATTTCTGTCACATCACAGACTCAAAAGTGGAGCTTATTCAGCGATTCTTCCCAGATATAGCGCAAAAGTTCAATAACCATAATTGTCTGGGTGAACGAGCAATATTAGCAGCGAAAAATAAAGATGTCGAGGATCTTAATGCGACCATTCAGAATTTTCATCCAGGACAGTTGCTTTCCTTTAAATCAGTCGACACCGTAATGAACCAGGATGACGTAATCAAATATCCCACTGAGTCTTTAAATACACTGGAATTCCCTGAATTACCACCTCACAATTTGCAGTTAAAAGTAGGATCAGTCGTCATCATGCTCCGTAACATTAATCAACCTCGACTATGCAATAGAACAAGACTGGCTGTGAAAAGACTGATGAATAACTTCATTGATGTGACAATCTTAAAAGGAAAATATAAAGGAGAGGATGTCTTGATCCCGCGGATACCGATGATTCCAATGGACTTACCATTCGATTTTAAACGCTTACAATTTCCAGTACGTCTGGCCTTTGCGATGACCATAAATAAATCGCAAGGACAGCCGTTAGAAGTTTGTGGAATCAACTTGGAGTTTCCCTGTTTCGCGCATGGACAATTATACGTCGCGTGTTCGCGCGTCGGAAAACCGTCTTCTTTGTTTATTTACGCACCACAAAACAAAACAAAAAGTATAGTTAATGAGAAAGCTTTAAATTAATTAACAGACTGTATTTTAACAGTGTGTGTCTGTGAATATCAAATTTAAACCTTATAAATAGCCAGTATTTCAGGTAAACTCTGTTTTCTAAGTAAGCAACATGATGTATCGAAAATAATAATAAATCTTTATGCTTTATTCAATAAATGCTTTTTTATTAAATATGGCTTTTTTATTAAATACGATTTGTTTGTTTTAAAATGATTTTATACAAAAGATTAGGTTTTTTTTTATCGATGAGGCAGTACGAAGTCTGCCGGGTCAGCTAGTCGATTATAAAAAAGCATATGATTCTGTGCCTCATTCATGGTTATTAGAAGTTCTCAATATTTATAAAATAGACCCACAGATAAAAATATTTTTAAATAGTATAACTAACCAATGGACAACAAGGCTACACTTAAGAACACCAACAGGAATTATCGCGACGGGGCCCATTAAGATCCAACGAGGAATTTTTCAAGGTGACTCTCTCAGCCCATTATGGTTCTGCCTTGCACTTAATTCTCTATCAAATATATTAAATACCCTAAAACCTGGCTATATAATGCAATGCAATGATACGTCACCTGAGGTGCAAGAATACAAAATTAATTATTTACTTTATATGGATGATATAAAGTTGTATGCGTCCACACTGAACGACTTGTCTCACCTTGCTGATTTTGCAGATCAATTCTCAACAGACATAGGAATGGAATTCGGTATCGATAAGTGCAAAATTAACTCGGTTAAAGCAGGAAAATCTTTTATTCACTCTTATTCTACACAAGCAGGAGAAACAATTAATTCTTTAGATGGTAATGAAACGTACAAATATTTAGGATACATTCAATCAAAGCAAATACGACACAGAGAAATAAAATTTAAATTAACTCAACAATTTAAACACAGACTCCAGTCTATACTAAACTCTCAATTACAAGCTCGGAATCTAGTGAAAGCTATTAATACTTACGCTATACCCGTCTTAACATATTCATTTGGCATAATAAACTGGTCTAAAACCGAACTAACGAAATTACAACGTCTGATTAACATCACCATGACTAAATATAGGAAACACCATCCGAGGTCCTGTATACAACGCATAACACTACCTAGGAAAGATGGAGGGAGAGGTATAATTGATATCACTAATCTTCATAACAAACAAATTAGCATTTTAAGAAGTTATTTCAATAACAGAAGTGCTAACTCAATTCTTCATAAAACAATAGCACATAATGATCGAAAATACACTCCTTTAAATATGATTGATAAAACACCACAAAATAACGAAAAGCAAACCGACATACAGACTAAATTAGCAGAATGGACCAGGAAGTCACTACATGGAAGACATCGCAAAGATCTTAACCTACCTAACGTCGACAAGATAGCGTCGAACGAATGGTTGAATCGCGGTGAACTCTTCCCTGAGACAGAAGAGTTCATGTTGGCAATCCAAGATCAAGTAGAGTAGTAGAGTCTCGTAACTACCAAAAATACATTATGCATGCACCCATACCTACAGACAAATGCAGACGATGTAATAGTTTATCAGAGACAATTCAACATATCACTGGAGCATGTAAGGCAATAGTTCAAACTGACTACAAGCACAGACACGATCAAATAGCGAACATTATCCACCAAAAACTAGCACTAAAATATAATTTAATTTCAACATCACCAACACCTTACTACAAATATATTCCCCAAACTGTACTTGAAAATAGCACGCACAAACTTTATTTTGATCGCGCAATTCTTACTGACAGGACAACACATTACAATAGGCCGGATATTACACTATTAGACAAATTTAACAAATCTGCTCAAATCATAGACATAGCCATACCTAACACTCATAACCTACAAAGTACAATTGCCGAAAAGCTTTCTAAATACATTGACCTAAAAGTTGAAATCAGCCGAATGTGGAAGTTAAATAACGTAAGTATCATCCTCATAGTTCTGTCTACCACTGGTGTAATCGCTAAACAAATTCATCAGTCTTTAAAAACTCTAGACCTGCCTCCCTACACATATCTAAGTCTACAAAAAGCTGCCATTCTGAATACATGCAGAATTGTTAGAAAATTCTTACAAAATGATAGTGACACTCGAACAACAATAAATTCAATAACATCAGTCAATTCCTAAGCACACATACACACATTCTATCTTACATTTCATCTTATGTCACCTTCATTCACCTTAGATTAGCACTTGGCTTTGGCCCGTGTTATTCTTTAAACCGGTAATTTATCGCCGAGATTCAAAAATGAAAAAAGAAAAATAATAATAATAATAAAGCCTTTATTATTTCCCATCACCGTAGTATTACATTATTTAGTACAATGTTATCTTAATTTAATATTTATGAACTATGTTATTTTTGTTTTATAATTTTTTTAGATAGGAACCCCTGATTGGGTATAAGCCTCCTCCAAATTGGTCCAGTTATCTCTGTCTTGAGCTGCTTTTATCCACTCTTTGCCTGCCGTAGCTACTATGTCATCACTCCACCGCTTTATTGGTCGCCCTTTACGTCATTTTCCACTTGGGCCTTTCCATATTGTCGCTTCAACTGTCCAACGCTTATCGCTATAACGTGCAACGTGGCCAGCCCATCGCCATTTCAAACCAAGACTGTAATGTAGGATGTCGATTATCCCTGTTTTTTTCCGTATTGATTCGCTTTTTATTTTTTGTGCTTTCCTTATTTTAATGAGACTTCTTTCCATGGCTTTCTGGCATCGAACTAATTTTGTTTTAATTTTAGTGTTGTAGGTTCGTGTCTGACATCCATACGTAAGAGTCGGGAGAACGCATGTGTCCATGATTATTCTCTTTAAGTGAAGTGGGTAGTTACCTTTTAAAATTTCTTTAAATGACCAATATTTTTTCCAACCCAAGTTAATACGGCGATCTACCTCGTCCTCCTCGTTTTTATCACCAAACGATATTTCCTTACCTAGGTATATGTATTTATTTACGTATTCCAGTTCTTGTCCTTCAAGTTTTACTATATGAGTGTTACTATTCGTCATAAGTTTTGTTTTGTCTTTGTTCATCAAGAGTCCTACCTTTTCGCTTTGTTCGTGTAGTTGGTTATCATTTTCTCTAGTTTGTTGCTGCTCTCGGCGAAGATAACTATGTCATCCGCAAACCTGAGGTGGCTTAAGTTCCGGCCGTTGATTTTGATACCTTCGTTTTCCCATTTCAGGTGCTCAAAGATGTTTTGTAGGACTGCTATGAAGATTTTGGGTGACATAGGGTCGCCTTGTCTCACTCCTCGTTGTATTGGTATTTCTGGACCACGATATCACATTTGACAAGCGCCGCCCAGATTGCAACATGTGATATTGTATCGAATGCCTTGGCGTAGTCGATAAACGCCAGGTATAGTGGTCTGGTAAATTCTTTGTATTTTTCTATAATTTGCTGCATTACCTGAATATGATCTGTTGTCGAGAATCCAGACCGGAAACCGGCTTGTTCTATGGGTTGGTGAGCTTCGACCATCGCGCTGATTCTATTGAGTATAATAGACGAAAACAGTTTGTAAGTGCTAGGAAGGAGGCTAATTGGGCGATAATTGCCAATAATCTGGGGGTCACCTTTTTTATATATCAGAATTATATCCGATTTCTTCCACTGTTCGGGTGCTTCTCCCGTGTTTAGAACTTTGTTAAATACGTTTGATAGAGGATGAGCGAGTAATGTTATACCATATTTTAAAGCTTCGTTTGGTATGCCGTCCGGCCCTATTAGCTAAATCACAGTTCGAAACAAAATATAGTATTAGTTCGGTTAACACGTCATCTCGTAAGTTGGCTTAGGGGTATATTACAGACAATTGGATTGGAAAATTTTCTCGGCTTAAATTCATTCTGACGTGCACAGACAATTTTCAATTTGCCGCCAAATCGTAAAACAAATAACAAATGAATGAAATGTATACTCAATATTATTGGTAAAGAGTTCTATTTTCAAAATTAAAACTTATTTTTTTTAATATAATGCTTTTAAGTAAAAACTTTCAGTTTGACCCTCGTAAATATTACTTGCACCCCATCCCTACTTCCTATTTTCTCAGCAATAAGGTCACCTTTTGTACCAACGTATGTTTTTATTTTTGTAATTCTGTATATATTATTGGGTGTACAATAAAGAATTATTATCTATTATTATTACTATTATTTTCTTGTAAAATGTTCTATTTGCCTTATATATGAAAAATACCCGTTTATATGTACAGATCATCATTTATGTTTTCAGGTTCTCAAAACTCAGGTGGAGAGCGGAGAATAAAGAGTTTAAGATTTCTCTGTTTAGCATTCGTTAGGGGAGAAGAGATAAGAGCGAAGGAAGAAGAGAGAAGAGAGAAAGGAGAAGATAGATAAGGGAAAAAAGAGATTATAATAGAGAGAATGGAGAAAAAAGAAGAGAAAATTAAAGAGACGAGTGAATAGAGGACATATGAGAAGAGAGAAACTTGGAAATAGAGGAGAAAGAGTGAGGAGATAGAAGATGGGAGCTGGGAAGGAAGAGAGTATTTAAAAGGATTTTTTTCTGAATGTTACAAACAGTCACGCCTCGCTTCATCTAATAAATGAGGGATTCCCAGCTTCCTTTTTTACAACTATTAACGATGACCACAATGCATGTATGCTTAAAAAAAGTTATAGAGAAATTTAGTTTCATTTTGTTCTATAAATAAGTATGTATGTGTATATGTGTATATGTGTATATATATATATATATATATATATATATATATATATATATATATATATATATATATATATATATATATATATATATATATATATATATATATATATATATATATATATATATATATATATATATATATATATATATATATATATATATATATATATATATATATATATATATATATATATATATATACATATATAGTAAATCACGTATATAGTAAATCACGATTTCATATGACACGTAAATTATATTCGCGGAGCTGTCCTTGTACTGTCAGAAAGGCTTTTGCTTCACGGAATTTCAAAGGAAATATTTTCCAACGATGCTCCTTACGAGCAAAAGAACTATATATAGCTATTTGCGAAGGTTTGAAAAAATATAAGCGTTATGAAATAGACAGTTGTATGTCTCCTACATTTTTTTGCTATTTTTCTTTGACCCAGAAACTTAAAAAAAAAGCTTGTCTTTGCATATATCAATTCATCCTATCGAAAATTCATCACTGTCGTTTTCAATTTTGAAAATTAATCTAAAATGAAAGAATGCCACTCTTTTTAATCAGTGTTTAAAATAATCAACTATGTCTCCTACTTTATTTAAAAAACGAAAATAGAGCTTAGAGGTGTGTATAAAATTTGGCATATTCGGTGTTCATTTACCTCTGGTCGATTGAAGGAATCGATTAATTAGTTGAAATATTGTGTATACCCTACCTTAATGAGGTCAGTATCTAAATCAAAAAAGCATTTTTAAATTCGAACTACATGAACTTTCGATAACGTATTAGTAAGTTTGCAGTTAATTAATTGATGTAAAATTTAAACTATCCCCATAGTTATTATTAGTAGTTATTTCAAATATTTTATATATATATATATATATATATATATATATATATATATATATATATATATATATATATATATATATATATATATATATATATATATATATATATATTATATATATATATATATATATATATATATATATATATATATATATATATATATATATATATATATATATATATATATATATATATATATATATATATATATATATATATATATATATATATATATATATTTATATATATATATATATATATATATATATATATATATATATATATATATATATATATATATATATATATATATATATATATATATATATATATATATATATATATATATATATATATTTTTTTTTCTACTTTTGTCTATTAGTAATACATTATTTCAAAATTTTGTTACAGCAAATTTAATAGTCTATGCATCTTAATAAGTCCATACAGGTTTTATTCAAACATTAGCGTTTGCATGTAAATTTCAGAGCTAATTGCACTAGGTTGATACGCTAAGAAAGGTTTTCTCGTCGTCAAGTGTTCTTGCGGTTTCAAATAACAATTTGTGTCGGTTTCAGCGCTTTCGCCTTACTCCTTAATCGAGGGACGACTACGGTGAACGAATATAAAATATACTGTTAAATCTTTGGCATGATTATTCCGTTTTTTTGGGTGGTTTTGATCTCTTTCATCCTGTGTGGAATGCAAAGAAGATTTAGTTTTAATTATTTTGTTTTATTAAATAGGTAATAGTCGGCTACTGAAATCGTGTTTCAAATATTGTTTGGAAAGAAGGAACGGTGTGTCTATCTTGCTATATGCGGGGTACAGAGTGAATTATTTTTTTTTATAGTTGTAATACTATAGGCGTTTATCTTTCGTCTCTCCCGATGGAAAATATACATGAAGACGAAGATGGTACACGACTGTCCAAAAAAAGATTTGTTCACTTTACTCTTAAAGGCTTCTAAGCTCAATTCATCAGAAAAAGTAGACCCAAGCAGGATGTTCCAAATCTCTGTGACTGCCACCAAAGACGGTAAAACGATTTTGTATTAAAGTTTTATTTAGATAAGATTTAGACAATTCCTGCTAGAAACAAATTGTAATATGCTATGTGTACTGATTATATTTCATATAGTGCCTCGTACGCGGCTTCACTCGCTTGACTCACTGTTATTTATTTATTTATATAGTGTATTTGTATGTATTTATTTATTATAAGTGGTAGTTCGCATGTTATAAGTACAATATTGCAAAGTTCCGTCTAACCAAATAAAAAAAATTGCTGATAAAGTCCCAGATAGAAAATATGTCTCTTATCTGATAGTTAAAAAACAAGTTTTAGTTTCACAGGTCACAGTCTAGCTACTAAAAGCCTGTTTATATTATCAGCCCTTATCTAGTAGATGGCAGTAACATTTTTCGATTCGGAGCAATTGGCCCAAAAAATATTATTTATTTTGTTTGTAGTGAAACAAAGTGCGACGGTGCATCGTGGTGTTCTATTCAAACTCAATATTCCAAAAATAAAGTTCGAGTTAAGTTGAATTACTTTTATAATAGTAAATTTTCTCTGTCTATATCTCTATAAGTAAGAAAGGCTTCTAGCTAAAAGCAATTATTATATATTATTTTTTGAAGCGTTTTAATCGCGTACCCTTAAAGAGGAAAATTTTTGACCTAGAATTTTACTTTTAGTACCGTTTTAAAGATCTCAAAGAGGCGGATTGATGTAAAATAAAGCTGATATTCATACTTAAACATTATAATTAATTAATATATTAAACAAATTCTACACCTTAGACAATTGCATTTGCTTGAAAAACATTTGCGCTCTCTTTAATAAATCTCAAAATTTCTAACTTAACCATACCTAAAAAAATGTTAAACCAATCAAACGAAGCGCATGTGCGCGGGAATTGTTTTTAGCTTCACACTTTTATCATATTGCAGGGTAGGCAGAGGGAACTGCAGGAACTATGTGAACCTAATGTTAAGACACTCCGTTACTTAGTCCCTTCTTTTCTCCATCCCCACTTGCGCGGGAATCTACTAGTAAAATATTATTATTCTATAAACGTATAAATATAAAGGACGGAATGACTTTCATAATGCCTACTAGCGTTTATCGACAGTCCATCGTAAAAGTTCTTAGATAACGCCAGAACGAGAATTCCCACGACGCTTGAATTTCAAAGCTTTTATATTCTAGTCTCTATCGTCTTCAATCAAAAAATATTATTGTAGTAGAAAGAAAAATAATATATAATTGATTTTTATTTTTGTAAAATATGTAAAAAATAATTGGTAAAGAAGATCGATACAGAAGTTGTAGATTTTAACCGGGAAATGAACAAAAAACTTTATCTAATTGAGGATAGAACCGACAACCATCAAGATTTCATAAACTACAATATTTATTATAATATGTCCATATAAAAGACATTTGATGTTGCACAGCATCTAACTGTAAACGATTGTAGGTTCGATTCCCGTGACGAGAATATTAATAAATTTCGATTTTTTGCTCTGACAAGAAGACAAAACTTGATGTTTAATTTTGTCACTCACAGGTCACCCAAAGAGTCAAAAGTGGGTAATAGAGTGATTCTACACTACGTATTCCCTAACTCTAGGTTTCCTGGTGAACTAAAAAAACATTGTATTGAAAATGTTCGTAATGTTAAATAAAATGGATGCTCCATAGATTGATGGCGACTCACGCCTCACTGTGTACGACTTTAGGCCGAAAACAAACAGTTTAATTGGAATTTCTGTGACCAAATGACCTAAATCTTATTTGAAACAAAGAACACAATCAACTTGTTCAATATTTAGGATTTGTCCTCTTTGGGAAATTTTCCTCTCCAATAAACAACTTAATTGTTGTAATGTATTGGTGTTTGTAAAAGCTTCTATTGTGACTTATTATGGTTTTGTGACTCTAAGGCAGGTTGTAAGTAAGAAGAGTTTATATATGTAAAGTACTATTACTCGGTGTAAATGCAAATTTATGATCCTAGTTAGAAAAAATGTCATATTCAAGACACGTACAGATGTAGACATACACGTATTTCTTAAACAATAGCAACTTGATTCTTAAATAGGATTATATTTAAATATATACTTAGTAACCAAAAATTTAGTGACACATTTTTCTATTTTTTAATTACCCTACAGTTACAAGCCACTTTTATTATTCAACTGAGTAAAATAGACTAAGTAAGATGCGGACAATTTAAATACATAAACTTATCGACTAGTGTGACTAAAATTATAATGTCAGTCAAATAATTTTTACAAAGTCGTGAATTACTGTTCAGTAAGAGAGTGGACGGAGAACCTAGTGTTATGACTCTCCGTTCTTCCATTCCTACTGGATATTGAGAATAAATGAAAATAATGAATTTACACCTCACTGGAGATCAAACTTACGATAAATGATAATTTTTCATAATCGGACATTATTTTAGTTTTACTTCTTGAAATAATGGCATCTCAAGCTTTACTGTAATATTCATTGCAAATCTGAGTTTATAGTGTCCTTGAGGAGACATGAACTTACTTAATTAGGTACATAATACAAAGAAAGAGGTTTTGTGTATCATCAATTTTCACATTTAAAGTTTTTTCTTTAAAGTTATAATATCTATAACTAGTAGTTAATGACTTGTAAATAGTATATACTCGTAAATTTAAACAAATATACAACTTTCATTTTAAAATGTAATAAGTTAAATACTTGACCTTAAAAGCCTTAACAGTCCGCCGAAACGAAGTTTTATTCAAATGATCAAGTCCAAAACCAACCCCTCAGGAATTAAATTTGGTAAATCCCGTGTAAGTATATCCCGCTGCAAAATATGAATCTTCTAGCACTCACAGTAACGAAGTTTCACACAAATTATCAACCTCAAACCCAACCCCTTAGGACCCTTGAAATTCGTACAGTCCCGTCTTAATGAGCATCTAGTTCTGAAAACCAACCCGCATGCAAAATTTGAAATTCCTAGCACTTATAGTTTTTGGGAATAAAGATTAAATCTAAATACAGGATCTGCTAATCTGTACGTAAATATGTGATAAACATTGTTGCAGAACAAAGCAATGCTTTGCGGGTGTATCGCTGGCCGGCTGCCACTGCCGTGACCTCACCTCAATTTTATAACTATTGAGCAGTAATTAACTCCACTTGAAAAGGTTAAATCTGGGTAGCAACATATATATATATATATATATATATATATATATATATATATATATATATATATATATATATATATATATATATAATATATATATATATATATATATATATATATATATATATATATATATATATATATATATATATATATATATATATATATTTTAATTATGAATAGTATTCCTGTAATGTGGTAAGATTAATCATAGTTAACTTGACGGACTTAGCGTAATCAGAGGACCTCAGTGGTGACAGATATTACACATGTGCTTATGTCAGTCGGATTTAATTAGTAAATGTATGACATTGTTGAAGGCTAAACTATTTACGTTTTATAAATTACGTTTCACGCTTTATTCCGCATAAAGCGAGCAAAGAGTGTCTTGACACTAGGCTATCTCTAGCTACCACGTAGAGATAATCTAGTGTCAAAACACACTGAAATCGTAACTCAATGCTATTTATTATCCAAAACAGGAAAATTATATGAGTGATACATTTACTATGAACTTTATTTCAGTAAAGAAATAAAATTAAAAAAGCAGAACCATTTAAAATATTTCTACATTAAGCAGGTTCAATACAACTGTTAGAAATTCACCTGCACCGGTTTCGTAACCGTACATAGTTTGTACGAGGGCACGACATGTTAGGTATGACGCAAATTTCGTAGCTCTAAACTACGCCGTAGCATGATATGACTTTACACAACAAATGCAATGTTGCATTTAGATAAATAGTATAAAGTATAGAAATTTATTATTTTCTCGATAGTCTATTATTTTACAATAATGAAATGATGTAAAATCTTGAAATATAACGGAGTCCTTACAAACTAAAAAATACAAGAATAATTAAAAGAAAATATTTATATAAAAATGATCTTAAAGAAATTTAAATTATTACGAAGATATTTATTTCATAACTGTATCAAATATCTTAAGACAGATCGTAAACTTTTAATGGACTTAGAAATAAAACTTGAAGTTTCTTATTTAGAGCTTATTTATTAAGTGGATGACGTTGCGTTGAGGCGCTGTTAGAGTACCAGGCTACTGGGTAAATGTTAATATTTTGAGTATATATATATATATATATATATATATATATATATATATATATATACATATATATATATATATATATATATATATATATATATATATATATATATATATATATATATATATATGTATATATATATATATATATATATATATAATATATATATATATATATATATATATATATATATATATATATATATATATATATATATATATATATATATATATATATATATATATATATATATATACATATATATATATATATATACTATATATATATAATATATATATATATATATATATATATATATATATATATATATATATATATATATATATATATATATATGTATATATATTATATATATATATATATATATATATATATATATATATATATATATATATATATATATATATATATATATATATATATATATATATATATATATATATATATATATATATATATATATATATATACATATATATATATATATATATATATATATATATATTATATATATATATATATATATATATATATATATATATATATATAGATATATATATATATATATATATATATATACTCAAAATATTAACATTTACCCAGTAGCCTGGTACTCTAACAGCGCCTCAACGCAACGTCATCCACTTAATAAATAAGCTCTAAATAAGAAACTTCAAGTTTTATTTCTAAGTCCATTAAAAGTTTACGATCTGTCTTAAGATATTTGATACAGTTATGAAATAAATATCTTCGTAATAATTTAAATTTCTTAAGATCATTTTTATATAAATATTTTCTTTTAATTATTCTTGTATTTTTAGTTTGTAAGGACTCCGTTATATTTCAAGATTTTACATCATTTCATTATTGTAAAATAATAGACTATCGAGAAAATAATAAATTTCTATACTTTATACTATTTATCTAAATGCAACATTGCATTTGTTGTGTAAAGTCATATCATGCTACGGCGTAGTTTAGAGCTACGAAATTTGCGTCATACCTAACATGTCGTGCCCTCGTACAAACTATGTACGGTTACGAAACCGGTGCAGGTGAATTTCTAACAGTTGTATTGAACCTGCTTAATGTAGAAATATTTTAAATGGTTCTGCTTTTTTAATTTTATTTCTTTACTGAAATAAAGTTCATAGTAAATGTATCACTCATATAATTTTCCTGTTTTGGATAATAAATAGCATTGAGTTACGATTTCAGTGTGTTTTGACACTAGATTATCTCTACGTGGTAGCTAGAGATAGCCTAGTGTCAAGACACTCTTTGCTCGCTTTATGCGGAATAAAAGCGTGAAACGTAATTTATAAAACGTAAATAGTTTAGCCTTCAACAATGTCATACATTTACTAATTAAATCCGACTGACATAAGCACATGTGTAATATCTGTCACCACTGAGGTCCTCTGATTACGCTAAGTCCGTCAAGTTAACTATGATTAATCTTACCACATTACAGGAATACTATTCATAATTAAAATATATATATATATATATATATATATATATATATATATATATATATATATATATATATATATATATATATATATATATATATATATATATATATATATATATATATATATATATATATATATATATATATATATATATATATAATTATATATATATATATATATATATATATATATATATATATATATATATATATATGTTGCTACCCAGATTTAACCTTTTCAAGTGGAGTTAATTACTGCTCAATAGTTATAAAATTGAGGTGAGGTCACGGCAGTGGCAGCCGGCCAGCGATACACCCGCAAAGCATTGCTTTGTTCTGCAACAATGTTTATCACATATTTACGTACAGATTAGCAGATCCTGTATTTAGATTTAATCTTTATTCCCAAAAACTATAAGTGCTAGGAATTTCAAATTTTGCATGCGGGTTGGTTTTCAGAAGTAGATGCTCATTAAGACGGGACTGTACGAATTTCAAGGGTCCTAAGGGGTTGGGTTTGAGGTTGATAATTTGTGTGAAACTTCGTTACTGTGAGTGCTAGAAGATTCATATTTTGCAGCGGGATATACTTACACGGGATTTACCAAATTCAATTCCTGAGGGGTTGGTTTTGGACTTGATCATTTGAATAAAACTTCGTTTCGGCGACTGTTAAGGCTTTTAAGGTCAAGTATTTAACTTATTACATTTTAAAATGAAAGTTGTATATTTGTTTAAATTTACGAGTATATACTATTTACAAGTCATTAACTACTAGTTATAGATATTATAACTTTAAAGAAAAAACTTTAAATGTGAAAATTGATGATACACAAAACCTCTTTCTTTGTATTATGTACCTAATTAAGTAAGTTCATGTCTCCTCAAGGACACTATAAACTCAGATTTGCATGAATATTACAGTAAAGCTTGAGATGCCATTATTTCAAGAAGTAAAACTAAAATAATGTCCGATTATGAAAAATTATCATTTATCGTAAGTTTGATCTCCAGTGAGGTGTAAATTCATTATTTTCATTTATTCTCAATATCCAGTAGGAATGGAAGAACGGAGAGTCATAACACTAGGTTCTCCGTCCACTCTCTTACTGAACAGTAATTCACGACTTTGTAAAAATTATTTGACTGACATTATAATTTTAGTCACACTAGTCGATAAGTTTATGTATTTAAATTGTCCGCATCTTACTTAGTCTATTTTACTCAGTTGAATAATAAAAGTGGCTTGTAACTGTAGGGTAATTAAAAAATAGAAAAATGTGTCACTAAATTTTTGGTTACTAAGTATATATTTAAATATAATCCTATTTAAGAATCAAGTTGCTATTGTTTAAGAAATACGTGTATGTCTACATCTGTACGTGTCTTGAATATGACATTTTTTCTAACTAGGATCATAAATTTGCATTTACACCGAGTAATAGTACTTTACATATATAAACTCTTCTTACTTACAACCTGCCTTAGAGTCACAAAACCATAATAAGTCACAATAGAAGCTTTTACAAACACCAATACATTACAACAATTAAGTTGTTTATTGGAGAGGAAAATTTCCCAAAGAGGACAAATCCTAAATATTGAACAAGTTGATTGTGTTCTTTGTTTCAAATAAGATTTAGGTCATTTGGTCACAGAAATTCCAATTAAACTGTTTGTTTTCGGCCTAAAGTCGTACACAGTGAGGCGTGAGTCGCCATCAATCTATGGAGCATCCATTTTTATTTAACATTACGAACATTTTCAATACAATGTTTTTTTAGTTCACCAGGAAACCTAGAGTTAGGGAATACGTAGTGTAGAATCACTCTATTACCCACTTTTGACTTTAGAAATAAAACTTGAAGTTTCTTATTTAGAGCTTATTTATTAAGTGGATGACGTTGCGTTGAGGCGCTGTTAGAGTACCAGGCTACTGGGTAAATGTTAATATTTTGAGTATATATATATATATATATATATATATATATATATATATATATATATATATAGATATATATATAGATATATATATATGTATATATATATATATATATATATTATATAATATATATATATTATATATATATTATAGATATATATATATATATATATATATATATATATATATATATATATATAGATTATATAGATATATATATATATCTATATTATATATATATATATATATATATATATATATATATAATATATA
>JAZFAU010000783.1:0-47283 GCA_037178615.1 Dione vanillae
ATTATACTTCAATTATATCGTCGTTTAGTTATTTGCATCTAAATGGATTTGATTAAACTAAAATAACCGTTTATTTATTTATTAGCCCCAAACAGTTTTATTGAACTATTTTGTGTGACATCATTCAATGAAATATATTTATTTAATTTTGATTACTTTAAAATTTGAACCTAATATTTGCATAATTAAATCATAAAATGAATAAATATTATTACATAAATAAAATTTTATGTTTCTCTTTTCAACGTATAGTTGCTTGTTGGTGGGAAAAAATATGTTTTTTATGCTCAGAAAGATTAAAATACAGCAACTAATTCTAAAAATAGTAGAAAGAGTTAAACGAAGTTTAGAAAGAGTTAAACTTCGGTTAACTGTTTTCTTTTTTTTTTTTTTTTTTTTTTAGCTTCACGCTTTCCTGCACATGGCAGGGTAGGCAGAGGGAACTGCAGGAACCATAAGAACCTAGTGTTAAGACACTCCGTTACTTAGTCCCTGCTTACTCCGTCCCCACTTTCCGCCGTTTTCGAGGCATTGCGTGTTGAGTGGCGGAACTCAACGCCGCGCGTTGCCTTAGATGCCAGAGCGAAGAAAATGGAAATAGAAAAATCCATCTTCTCCGACTGGGGATCGAACCCAGTAACCGTCGCGTTACAGGCAGACGTTGCGCCTCTGCGCCACGACGGTTCACTCGGTTAACTGTTTCTACTATTTTTAGCATTTTGTTTAATTTTAATGTTTGTAAAAACGAAAAGGACTATATTTCTAAATTTAAAATCTTTTGCATTTTCGGTGGGAATTATATTAATATTAGATATTTCAGTTTCCGTCATTCTTTAATTTACATTTAAAATGTGGGTAACATTTCATTTCTTCGGATGGAATTTAAAAAACCTGACATCGTGAGCTGTCAAGTACACTTGTACATACCGAAAATCGTTTATTTTCAATTTCAATATTTAAGATTTTCGTATTTTAGCCTCTTGATTCATGTACTTCGTGATGTTATCTGTGTTTTTTGAATATATTTAATCGCAATATTCGTCTGTTATTTGAAGTTTAGGAAATATAATGTATATTTTAATATACATTATGATATACGGTTCTTTTACAAATGTACTGTAAATTCATATTTCAACACTGTCTTTCACAATCAAATATCAGCCTCTTTTAGGTGCAGATGTATCTTTTTATAACCATCTAAATCAGCTCCAGGTCCTGATGGTATCCCCTATATAGTTTACAAAAAATGTTCATCTGTTCGTAAACACCTCCACAACTTATATGGTAAAATCTGGTCAAGAAAGCAAATACCTACGTCATTTGGAGAAGCGATATTTGTCCTCATTCCCAAAAAAGACCGGGTAACAGATCCAAAGGATACTAGGCCGATTGCTCTTACGAATACTTTGTCTAAAATCTTTTTCTCAATATTTCAAACGAAAATGACCCATTTTATGATTAGCAATAGGTACTTCAGGCCGAACTACCAGAAAGGGTTCCTACCTGGAATTTCTGGATGCCTGGAGCATAATACTTTGTTAACCGAAAGCTTAAAAGACGCCAGAAAGTGTGAGAGGCAAATTACGGTATGTTGGATAGATTTAGAAAACGCGTTCGGATCAGTACAACACGATCTATTGATGTTTGCTTTAAAATGGTACAACTTTCCTACAATAGTAAGCAACATAATCGCGTCATACTATTCAAAATTAAAATTCGTTATAACCTCAAAAAACGGTAATTCAAAACCTTTAAGCTATAGAGTAGGTCTTTTCCAGGGTTGTTGTTTATCCCCAATAATATTTAATATCGTCATAAATATTTTAATAGATAATTTAATTAAACATGAGAGAAAATGGGGTTATCGGTTTAAGTTAAACAATAAACACACAGAATCCATTCTTGCTTTTGCGGACGATCTCGCGATACTTACTAGGAATCCAAAGCAATGTCAGCTGCTATTGGATGAAGTAGAAGAATTTTGTGCGTGGACGAAGGGAATGAGGACAAAACCTAGTAAGTGTCACTGCTTATGTCTGGGTAGACGAAACACTAAATATACCTCATACGATCCGGGACTTAAAATAGATGGTAAAAGCATTTCTATAGTTTCCGAAGCGGCACCTTTTAAATTTCTCGGCAAGAAAATAGATTATAAAGGCCGTACTCCATCTTTAGATGTACTAGTCGACAGCTTTTTGACAGATCTTGAAAAGGTAGAACATCAACCTATAAGTAATGTCAAAAAAGTTTGGATATACGACAATTTTCTAACATCACGACTGAATTGGCCTTTCCTCGTATATGATTTTAATAAAACCCTCTTGGCTAAGTTAGATGCAAGCGTCATAAAGATACTGAAGTTTTGGCTTGGGCTAGCGCATTCGGCAGACACCTCAACCTTATTTAGGGAAAATAATAACTTTGGGTTGAGATTAAAGAAACCATCGGAGCTCTATAAACATCTAAGAGTTGCCAAAACACATATCCTGGGAAAATCACGAGATGAGATTGTTACTTCACTTCCAAAAGACAGAAGTGTCCCAGAGCTCGAGTCAAGACTTAAGTTCCATAAACAATTTATGATAGGAGCACAATCAAGTAAAGTAGGGTTAGGATCAAAGAGGAAAGTTCAAGATATGGACATAATAAAATCTTTTATACGGCAAGACGAGAATGATAGGTATAAGATGCACGCAATGGGGTTAGAAATGCAAAACGAGTGGCTAACTCTGGGAGAATTTTGTATCCCTTTAGCTTTAAAATGGCGCACCCTAATTCATGACTGGTCTCCAGCACTATTAAAATTCTACCTGAATGCGTTCCAAATGACTCTTCCAGATCAAAGTAATTTAGTGAGATGGGGTAAAGCTACCGATAAATCTTGCTACATCTGTAAAGAGGCAGTGGGGACAGCTAAACATATGCTGGTGGGGTGTAGGGTACTCCTGGAAAGTGGTCAATACTCGCGGCGCCATGACAAGGTACTAGAAATTATACGTGAAGCCGTTAGTCTTTCAGTAGCAAGAGCACAGAGAAACATTACAACCAGCAAACGTTCAACAGAGTTTGTGAAAGAAGGTTCTGTTAAAAAACACACGCAAAAACCTTTCTCAATATTAGATCCAGCTCCTGATTGGACTCTTTTGATGGACACGTATGAGAAACAGTATAAAATCCCTGAGGACATTGGTGTTTCGTCATCCAGACCTGATATTTTTCTTTATTCTCGAAACCTAAAACGCGTAGTACTGGTAGAACTTACAGTTCCGTGGGAGACTAATATACCTAAAAGTCATAGCTTCAAACTTAATAAATATTTCGAGCTTACTAACGAACTGACCAGGAATAGGTTTAGAGTAAATTCATACGCGGTAGAAGTAGGAGCGAGAGGTATAACAGCGAAATCTCTCTTTAGCTTGCTAAAAGATCTCGGCCTGTCTAGAACTATTACTAATACATTTCTAGAACGTACTTCAAAGGCGGCATTAGCAGAATCTTTTCGAATTTGGTTAGGTAGTGGGAGGAGCTCGGACAGTGAAGGTGAGCGTTAATGCATTTTAAAGGGGCCCCTTTAAACCTACACTTGGGTCGCAAGTCCCAAGCGCTGATCGGAGCTCCTCTTCCTACAACGCGATGGGCCCGGCACCCGCACGGTGAATCCATGGAATGCTAAGCAGTTTCTTCTCTCTTCTTTTGAAAAATCCTAAACAATATCTGGACAGAAAAACAAACTCGATAGGCTAGCGATGCAAAAGTTTATTTTTACTCGTGCGTCTGACGGGCCTCTATACACTGACCTATTTTTACTTTGTGTTATGTTATATGTTACACACAGTAAAATATTGACAAGTTTTTGTGGTTAGCTTTGTTCGCTTTTGCCGGGGAATCAAAGCTACTATCACCTGCTAAGCTGTTTCCGCTCATGAATTGGCTATGATGATGGAGAACGGGTTTACGAAAGTGAACTTCGTGTTAAAATTCTTAGAGCAAACTCATAGTCGTTACATACTTAAAGCGTAAAATAAATGGATTTTTGTCAAAACAACAAGTTTTCAGTAATTTTAATCTTGTGGAAATACTTATGGTCTAAATTCGAGATATTTAGTGTGTAGTGACGGGATATAACGCCGTATATTGACTTTCTCGGGCAGTATACTTTCTCATACTAATAATAATTTCTCCAAATGTTCCATGAATTAAAATAGAGATTTTACCCACAGTGTCACGGTAAAATCCCTTTTAATAATACAATTTTTAACTTTACCTACCTACCTACTGTATTACTTGAAGCCGTAAATCAATCAAGATGAGTGTGATCATCGTAAAATTGTATCTGCAAATATCAATTTGGCGTGAGGGGAAAATTAGCAAGTACATTTTTCAAATAAAATATAAAGAGCTCTGTAGTTAAATATTAGTTTATGAAATTCAAAGTTCGAAGGAATAATTCAAAGCGGCAATCTTTGTGACTAACTTAATTTATAACAAAGAAATTTATAAGGAAGTTATAAACTTCTCTTTTTATCTACATAACTTTTTCAGAGCTCTCTTTAATAGATCATAAATCAATATAGAAATATGTAGATTAGGTGATCATATATGTGCTTAAAATAATAAAAATAACAAATAACTTATTACAGTCTATTAAACATATAATTAAATCTGAGATATAAAACTTATTAATTTATTAAAAATATACACATATGATATCGCGCGACACGAGCATGATATTTTTTTAATTAATCATTATGAAATAAATTATAAGTGACCATACAGTAGTAATTTTATAATTAAGATAAAAATGGTAAGTTGTTGAGTAGTAGTTGTTAAGTATAATGGTATAAAAAGAATGGGACGCTTGGCAGTGGCCTAGTGCTAATCCTTAACTCATAGGACGCTTAAACCTACGCTTATCAGAACTCAGAACTGCTCTGAGGTTCCCTACCCATACCGGGTAGATGTCGCGTTAGTACATGGAATGCTCAAAACTTTCTTATCTATTCTTTAGAAGTATATTCTTTAATGAAACATTTATATTATATTAAACCTTAACCTACTTAGCTGAATTTAATTATTTTTTTACCGCAAGCCACAATTATTTTTCATTTTGATGTTGTACAACGTAGCAATGTAAATCATTGCTCGGGTAACATTTGCTGTGGAATTTGGTAATTTTGTGTGTTTAATCAGATTTTTATAATAAAAGAGAGTGCTAACAGATTAATTGTAGTAAAATATTAAATAATAAAATGTAAAAGATATATAAAATATAGTAATATGCTTTAAATTTGAATTTTTCAAATATTTTGATATGATGATGATTAAATATTTCAAAAAGTACTAAAATATTAAATAATCTTTAAATATATTTCAATATTATTTAAACCTTTATCATATTTAAATAAAAAAAGATATATTCTGGTACGTTTAGATTACTAGAGTCATTGCACTGTTTAAATCATATGCGGTGGTAGGTTTGGACTGTGACACTATACATGGTACACTCAGTGTATACATCGAGTATATTCCAATATCATCAGACAAGTGTCTCTATAACACAATTTATAGTGATACGGTAAATAAAGTCATCAGCTGGCATCAGCAGCTAAAAGAAGCTGTCGTAGAACCCATCGTTATTGACGATTACCATTGCTGATTATGAAGCTAAATATTCATCGAAAGAATCGTCATTTAAAATTTGTTTTTCTTTTACTCTTTTACTTAAAAGATTCCGCAATGTATATGACGAATATGTGCTTTACTAAATTTTTCTTGTCCTGAAAGACAGATATATTCAGAATATTCACCCGGTTTAACCCATTTGAGAGAGAACCCTATTGAAACGATCTGCAGTCACATAAATTTAGTTATTGAGATGTCGTCGCATGTAGGTGTTTTCATTAGCTGTATGAAAAGTACCGCTGGCATCTAGCCATTTTAATTGATTTTATTTTGTTACTAGGTTTTCGCCGCGGCTTGGTTTGATTAACTTGTAATAACTCTCGTATATGAAAAAATAACCCTGATCGCTAAATCAGTGGATTGCATCGAAATGATAAAAGTAAAAAAAAATAAGGTTACATACAACCATATGTGACAAATTAACTATTAATCACAATATTTTTAATTTGAACCAGTAACTAGCGTATTCATCCATGAAAACTAATTAGCTTGACAACCTAACTAATATGCTATGTAAACTGCTGTGTAATTCGGTTTTGTTACTTTCTAAATTTGATTCGAACCAAGGAAACGTAAGCCAGATTTGGAGAATTTAAAATCAGGTATACGTGACTTTGGGAACTTTGGAAGAATTTAAAATCAGGTATAAGTGATTTCGGTATGTGTGATTTTGGGAACTTTAATCCAGAATCAGACTAAAACATTTATTTCTTTCAATATACTAAACTTTGAAAATAATAATTTAAGCTACAGTGGCTAGCATCTGACTGGAGACACATACTTCGTTCGACCTGACATGGATATGATTCTTATTCACGTAGAACCAAAAAGAGAAATTCTTTGTTTATTTGTTTTTAAGAGAGAGATGATAAAAAATGATAAAATTACTAGGTCTATCCAGCTCTATCCAGTATATTTAGGCTACGCTTCATAACAAGAGGTAACCAAGTAAACATCTATGTATATAAATTATACCGACTAAGTTACAAAAAGAGATTAATGTTCCGTCTCAGAAATGTGACTAATTCGCTTTTATATATTACGGCGGAGTTTATTTTTTGTGGGAATACCTTCTCAAAGTTTCTAGTAAAAGTAGAAATTATATTTACTCGCAACTCGCAGTTTAGGATATATTATCTTTTAAATCAATCTTGTTTAAGTCATAAGAAATCTTTACAAAAATCCAAAATCCTTTTTTTTAAATTACGAAAGATGGGCCTTTATACTTTTTTTTAAATAATTTTTATTTTTATTGACTCTTGACGTGTAAGTAATAATATATAAGGAATAAGTTTCTTGACACACGAAATATATAATGTATCGAATTAAATATTTTTTTTAACAATGTTATATTATTTATATTAGAAGGAAAAAATCAAGAAAACATAAGATATGTTTTGTTGATTTCTTTATTTATTCCTCCGTAAAATGTAAGTATAAAATTTAAAACCTTTTCGTATGATTTTGTTCAAACAACAACTAGCATTATCAAGAGAATACCGAACAAGACTTTTCAGGTGTTGTCGCGTGAAGCAATCTTTTTGAAGTAGTAACACTTGGCTCGATACATACGTTCCTACTCGAAAAAAAGGCGGAAAGTGGAGACGGCTCTCTCTGCCTACCCTGCAATATGCGGGATAAAAGCGTATTTTCATGTGATTTGAAGAGTTGATTATATTAAAATTGTAGGAAATTCCCAAATAGTGGAAACCCGGAATGATTAGTCATTAGCTTCTTTGCTAATCCTTAGAAAAAATTTTTTTTTATTCAGACTTTACGTCATTATTCATAATTCGTTAGGCATATACAACCCAGTATCAAATATCTAAATTTTTCACAGTGCGACCGAATTTGAGATATTGAAATCGACTTAAAACGAAGACTTTCGACGCTCTACTAAAAATCTCTACTAAAGAAATTTACTCTTCTACAATAATCGTATGTAAACACGACTATTGGAGCAGAGCATATTACTTCATTTTCACGTCCAGACAATGTGTACTCTACTAGGATGGCTTCATAAATATATATACAAATAGTTTATTTGTATCCTATGACGTGGAATCTGTTATGTATTATAATGTTATTTCGATATGCTATAACTAATTATATATTAAATTTATATATAAAAGAAAAAAGAAACTGATAGCCCTAAAGTTCTATCATTAGATACTGTGAGGTCTCTTATAAATTGGAGCCCCAAAACAGAGCAGTGGCGTGTTAAGGACCGTATTGGGGTTAGCCTTAAGGAAAAATTCAAATATTTTTTCAAATTTTCATTAACAAAAATACAAAAAACATAGTATTCGGTAAAACTGAAGGTCACCAAGTTAATTTACTAAGTTACTATTTGAGTTTCACAAACAAATCTAGACGAGCTTAATTTCAAATTGAGTTTCTCTCTAGAATAGAATTTCTAATAAACTAATTATTTCCGGTCACAACCGGTTCAATCTGGTAACTTCCTGTCAGAAGCGGCAAAGTACTAGTAAATCAACACGAAACCGATCGCTCAGGTCGGGAGTAACTTTAATAAGTAATACTTGTAAAGCTTTTGATACAAAGTTGTGGTTGCTTTAGACTGTATAATACATTGTATGATTAAGTGGTTACTTGTTATAATTCGTTAGGTATATACAACCCAGTATCAAATATCTCAGTAGCTTGGTTAAGCTACATATATGATGGTAATTATTGAACACGATGATTTTAGAAGCTTATTTAATTTGTAGATTATTAATTATTATACTGGATAGATAGTAAATGCTTGTATATTCTGGTTCAGAATATTAAATAAATCCAAGTGGACAGAAAAGAATAAAAAAAATAGAATTATTTATCATATACACTCTATGTAAGTAAAAAATCTATGCTGGGTAGGCTGCGCAATTTTCTACATATACCCAGCAAATTTGTGTTGGCAAATTCAATCCTATTATTAATTCTCAATTATGACTATTACTGTTATTTGTTACCTTGACATTAAAGAAGAGCTTCTGTGTAAACTCGAACGGCTTCAAAATCTGTGCATCAGGTTCATATTTAGTGTACGCAAATATGACCACACTTCCGATTTTCGTAATAAGCTTAATGGCTCCCTATTCGTATACTTCATCTTCTCACATACTTTATCTTCTCTATTCTGTGCTTTTCAATCTTTCTACTCCTCCTTACTTGAAGAAACAATATAAGTTTCTTCATGACTCCCACTCACGTTCCTCACGCTTCAACGGTAACCTGTTGCTTCAAATTCCTATTCGTTCTTATTCCTTCTTTTTTTCTCTTATTCCTTCACTATTAAAGCTGCCCGTTTATGGAATTCCTTACTCCTTGAGAGTAGACGCACGATAAGCCTGAACAATTTTAAAAAGCTTCTTAACATATATTTGAAGCAGTAGTTTTTGCCTTTATTTTATTATAATAATATTTTTTAAGTTATTTATGATTCATATGTATAAGTGTATTGGTACTTAATTTATTTATATGTGTATTATGAATGTATGTAATTATGAGTATGCATATATGCATGTATGTTTGTATGTATATTTTATCTTATTTTTTATATTTTTAGCTTCACGCCTTATCCCGCATATTGCAAGGTACGCAGAGGAAACTGCTGGAACTATTTTTTACCTAATGTTAAGACACACCGTTGCTTAGTCCCTGCTTACTCCGTCCCCGCTTTCCGCCTTTTTCGAGGCATTGCGTGTTAAGTGAACTCAACAACGCGCTTTGCCTAGTCTTCAGAGCGATGAAAATGGAAATAGAAAAATCCATCTTTCCCAAGTGGTAATCGAATCTTAAAACCTTCGCCTTTACAGGTAGACGTTTACGTCTATACACCACGACGGTCCTCAAATATTATATTTATATATTATATTTATTACTTTATATTTTTGTATGGTTATACTTACATATATGTATGTCATATTTAATGCACCACCTGTCTTTTTACACCACCTGTCTTTTTACTTTTCACAACAAAGAATGAGTGATGAAAGAATGGTAAAAAAGATGTATGAAGCAAAATTTAATGATAAGAGAGGTCACATGTTGGGATCATTGCACCTTTACTTGCAGATAAACAGCCCAAATTTGTTGCAATTTTATATTTCTTTTAGTTGTTATACGCTATATAATAGCTTAAATTCATAAAAAATCGCGTCAATTATAAAAATAGAAATGTAATTAAAATTAGGTTTAGGTTAAAATTTACATTAACCCATTCATTGCCACTGTCCTATTTTTAGGACACTATTTTTAAAATTTATTTTTTACATGTTAGGTCCAATTTTTATTTTTTTAGTTTCCAGCTGCTACTGCGACCGCACCTTCGGTTTTAGTTGTTAGTTTAGAGTCCTGGTATTACCTTCAACCTATCCTCAAAAATTTTATAAGCGGTTTTTACCGGCGTTTGGCTCTGAGTCTAAGTCAAACAATTTTATTGTAAATAAAATTTACATGCTTCACTTTTCAAACGTCAAATAATTTAATAAGCCACCGGTTCGCTGAAGTTTATGCTTCAGACAAGAGAAGAACTGGCGCAAGAAACTCAGCGGAACTTTCTATATATAACGTCGTTTAAATTGTAGATTGGAACAATCTTGGGCGTTTTTTGGGATCCTATTGTAGAACCATACAGGCTGTCCCGTGAAAGAATTGCGGATTCGATGCAATCTAGTTACAGGCGCGGTAAGTTTATGCTTGTTTCTGATATTAATATTGTGTATATCACCGATTTTGGTAAAATTGTTAACATTTCCTTATGCATATATTAAATTATCAAAGGTACATTGTGATGCAATGGTCAATATATTTATTTCGTTAAATTTTTATCTTAAGGATAAAGGAAAGTGGTGCTTTGTATCCCACGGGTTCCTGTAGGTTTATTTCAGAATGTCACGGCTTCCCACATACGGCTCTTGCACAGGTGCTATTTCTATGTCCTTGTCCTTTTCTATTTTTCACAACTCCAAAATTGGTATGTTGTAAATCTAACATACTGTTTGGAGTCATGCACGTTATAGGAAGCTCTTTTTTTACTTGTCTGCATGCCCTTAGCAATAAGCTATTTTAGACAATAGCAGTCCATAGGACCCTCTCACTGCACTCAGGTTTTTTTTTAAATTTTTTTTTGTTGACCCAAGGGGAAATCTTAATAGATACTCGACTCCTGGGGGGGGGGGAGGGGAGGCCGGGTTATGTTAAATTGTACTCACTGAAACCCCCTGCGATGGCCGCCACAGCACGGAAAAACGGAGAGGCTACGGGATCGCTTTCGCAGTACGTCCGCGGCCTCTCCCGTGAGTTGCTCCGCTCGTGGCTTGCGGAGCCCTTCTCAGGAGGGCGAAGATGGTCTCACCCTCCCCGCACCCCTCGTTGGTGCGTATACCGCCAGTCCGGGGCCATACCGGACTGCGGTCTTCCATTCGGCCGTATGAAAACGGATGCGCACCCACGGCCGGAGGGAGTGCCCTATTTATCCCGCCCCGGGTACTGGGGCTTGGAGGCCGTGAAGGCGACCTGCAGGTCACCTACGCCGGGCGGGATCGGCCCTCTCCCGAGCCCGCCCCGTAGTCTCCTTCTGGATCATGACGGTCTTACAGAAGTTGACTACGGCATCCCACGCCGAATCCCTACGTAGCATCGCCGACACGACTGCTCGCAGGGAGAGATTTCGCCCGATTTGCTGGACCAAGACTTGCCTCTCCGCAGTCCACGCGGGACACGCCTCCAGCGTGTGTTGGGCAGTGTCTTGGTCTGCCCCGCAGTGGTGGGGAACCGCCGTCGCCTCTACTCTCCAAAGCAACCGTGACCGGTCATTACCTGTGTAAGTGGGAAGGTGACTCGTCGTGCACTCAGGACTTAATGCATCATTCTTTAGACTAATATCTTTTGCTTCGGATTTCGCACAGTTAATACTCATGGGGGGACATCTTCACAATGACTACAAAGATCTTTCTTTTCTCTGCAAATTACTTTATCTTTATTTCTTGTGCTATTAACTATGCATAGCTTGAACCAACAGTTAGCTCTTAGCCCTGACACTACAACGAGATAACGCGATGGTCACCCGGTACGATAGACACATGAAATACTAATGAGCTACTTCTCTATAGTACTATCATTATATTTTTTCAGTCTTTTCATACTAGTAGTAATGATAAAGAAACATAATTTTGTGTCAAATAAGAAGATGGAGTTACACGACTAGAACCAAAATTCAAGTACATATATTTTCGAGATGATGGCTTCACAGGGAAATCGTCTGATTGTAAATACAAAGATGTTTACTCGATCCCTTGATAAAATGTAATATTTTGTTTTGTTTGCTCTGATAAGGCAAAGCACAAGTTATAAGTCATGCTCAGTTTGCAGTTAATAAGACTTAAAATATAATGGCTAAGCTACTTTATTTTCCCACAATTTTATGAAAACATTTGCTATAAGATATAGAATCAGTCATCATCTTCGTTCAAACACCTTCCAAATGTGCCGTGATGACGTTCTAGTTATTAAAAAATACAAACAAAGATAGAAATATAAAAGGGGAACTTACATTTCCGCAAAATTTGGGGTCAATCGTTGACCCGACGCTGAGTAGCCTATATGAAACAACCAATACAAATTATAATTTGCGTATGTATCGCCTTTAACCCGGAAACAAATTGAAGTCGACGGGAACTATGAAAACAAAGATTTTTCCTCTTCATATTGAATATTTTCTTTGGATTTTGTTACACCGTTGCTTTTTTGATTATTCGCTGCAGAGTATTTATATTTGATTTAAAAGAAACTTCATTGTTCGCATGAGGGTTAAATTTTTATTGATGAAACGAATGACTTGAACTAAGTGGGATGTTTTTGCATTGCGATATATCCATATGACACAATTTCTATCGATTTTTACTTTTGGATAATCTTATAAATACATCACTAATGATAAATAACAATTTACTTTAAATAACACATAAAAAAATCAAAAAATATTATTATTTGGATTAATCTTTGGCATTTCTTACTTTTCCACAAACTTTTACATTTCATTTCTGAACACTTCCCTAAGGACATTATGTAAGCTTATAATAATAATGTACCAGTAATCATTGATACAACAAATGATATTCCATAGAAACTCCACCAGTCGATTACTACACTAGATTTGGTGCATTATGCCCTTATTTATACATTCTGTTAAAAGCAGCGATTATAAATTTACTAGCATATTCACAGTCAACATTCTAGTATACTTCATATATCGCGAGTGCAAAGTGAAAGAAATATAAAAATACCTAATATTGTTTTATATTTTAAAAATATGTGTGTTTAGTTAGTGACACTTTTTAAAGAACAATAATAATAAATATAGTAACGATTCGATATAAAGAGCATTTTTACATGTTACAAACGAAATTGAAATAATAAAGATTTTTAAAAAAATCTGTTATACGGTGCAATAACATTCTTCCATTTCCTTCTATAAATAAACAGTTCAATGAAAATTCTTACTATTGTCTTTTAGATCTGGACGAGACAGCATTTATCAAAATGTTAGGATGGTTTCAGACAACCTAAGATCTTTTTAATGAAAGCAATACTTAAGTATTATATAAAAATATATGTAACTATTTTTAAAAGATGATTTATATGCAAAATACATGCGTAAAATAATAACATTGAGCTGAATATGCCAAAGATTTCTTGTTGTTGATGTAACTTTTAGACCAGCAGAGTAGGAAATAATTATATAGCAATATAGGACCGTCAAGGCGCAGAGGCGTAAACGTGTGCCTGTAAACGCGACGGTTTGTGGATTCGATTCCCACTCGGGGAAGATAGATTTTTCTATTTCCATTTTCTTCGCTCTGGAAACTAGGCAAAAGCGCGGCGTTGAGGTCCGCCATTCAACACGCAATGCCTCAAAACAAGCGGAAAGTGGGGACGGAAAAAGCAGGAACTAAGCAACGGAGTGTCTTAACACTAGGTTCATATGGTTCCTGCAGTTCCCTCTGCCTACCCTGCAATATGCGGGATAAAGCGTGAAGCTATAAAAAAAAATACAGCTTCATTTATCATCTTACATGTAGCAAGTAGACTAGACAGAGTGAACCTAGTGATAAGCGAATTCGTGGTAAGAGTAGAGACAAGGTAATGAATATAGTTCATTTCTCTGAGTGGGAATCGAACTTAGAACCGTCTGGCACTAGGCCGCCAAGCCCCAACGGCAACTGAATAACAAACAACAATACCCTATGGGTAAAATCTATTTTTTTAGATCAGAATTTATATTTCTTTACTGACTATGCATATATATAGTAAAAGTTCGAAAACTTAAATGTAAACATAATAACTGGAGCAATCCTTGAAAGTCACAAACATGAAAGGAAATGGACGACAGTAAATAGATTTGAAAATCATTTAAATTGAAAAGGTTGCTTCTTCCAAATCATTTTTTCCCTTACGATGGAAAATTGTGAGATGAACGCTGTTTTCGTTGGACATCCGCTTTGAGTGAGTACTGTCTGCAAATTAATATAAATTTTTTGAGATTTTTGTGTGCATATTAATTTGTTTAATTCATATGTGTAAATTGGCTTAGTGTAGTACACACGATGTATCACTTTCTATTTATATTATTATTTTTTTTTTTTTTTTTTTTTTTTTTTTTTTAGCTTCACGCTTTATCCCGCACAAGGCAGGGTAGGCAGAGGGAACTGCAGGGACTGTGGGAACCTAGTGTTAAGACACTCCGTTGCTTAGCCCCTGCTCTCTCTGTCCCCGCTTTCCGCCGTTTTTGATGCATTGCGTGTTGAGTGGCGGAACTCAACGCCGCGTTTTGCCTAGTTTGCCAGAGCGAAGAAAATGGAAATAGAAAAATCCATCTTCTCCGACTGGGGATCGAACCCAGTAACCGTCGCGTTACAGGCAGACGCTTACGCCTCTGCGCCACGACGGTCCTCATATTATTAATTATTTGAGTAATTATTAAAACTTAAGTCATTCATGGTATTTGTTTTATTTTCCCTCCTTAATGATAAAAAAATCTGCTTTAGCTCTTAAGAAATCAAACAACAAAGAAAAAACATATCATAAAAATAGAAAATATAAAATTTAAGTAATAACATTAAAAGTTTTATGCTGACGTTCCTACAAAGTGGAGCGATTCATCTTACTAAAATTCCATCATTTGTTTGAAGATGAGGCATGAGACTCGTGGTTAATCCTGTCTCATAACCGTGTGCTTCACTTTTTTTATACAATTTAATGTACATTCTAGGCCTAATTTTAATTGCATTTCTATTTTATTATTATTGATGCGATTTTTTATTTATTTTTGCTATGCGTATAATAGCTAAAAGATATAGAAAATTGTATCAAATTTAGACTGTTTATCTGCAAGTAAAGGTGCAATGACAGTGCAATGAAGGTCAGCCGACCCAAAGACAATCTGTCTTGAGTCGGACATCCATTGAGTCATTAGTTTACCAGAAAAATCAATTTTCATAAGCTTGACTTTTGATTACATCATCATACTATATTCATCAAACAGTCCATGTTAAGCATTTGACTTTTTTACACTACTGACAACAATAAATATTAACAGAATAACATACATAGCCTCACGCTTTATCCCTAGCGGGTTAGTCGGAGATAACGGAGCGCAAAACACGGCGGTACCTGCTACTTCTTTCACCGCGTCCACTGTCATTTGCCTCTTACATCGTACATGCTCCCCGGGGGTTCTCATGCTTTAACGTGGTCTTTTTCCATTACCTTTATTTATTATTTTCCATTACCTTTATTTATCATTTACCTGTATTTTCTAAAGTCAACCGAGGTCTCTTCTTATCTCTCTTACCACTCAATTTTGCTTTATGTATCTTTTTGCCATTCTTTCATCACTCATTTTGTCGATGTACCCAAACCATCTGAGCACGTTCTTCTTCATTCTCACTGTGACATCCTCGCAACTAACTACCATTCTAGGTATCTTTCGTTGCGGATTCAGTCATCTAAACGGACTCCATATATCCTTCAAAGAAATCGCATCTCCACAGCATTCAACTTTCTTTCATTCTTCTTCTGCAATACCTATGTTACTATCTGTTTGTAAATGATTTAGCGCTCACTGAAGCGTTACTTAGTTAGCGTTAGCGTACTTGAAGCTTGTTACTTTTCAGAGACTTTCTTTATTACGTACCAAATATGGAACACTGTGCGATATAGAGTTAAATATATATACATATATAAATAAATATATTTATTATTTATTTTTTGGTTTACTTAATTTTAAGATATTCTCAATTTTATAATATTTCTGTCCATCTTCTTCTCTTAATTTATGGTGTTTCGAGCGTATCTCTGTCTATAAAACATGATATTGGCGAGGTGACACACTGGTACCATAATTGACGATTTGAACTAATCAATCTAGAACTAGGCACTTGAGGAAACTGTTTATATTTTTTTTACTTATTTTGTATATTTTGTGAAGTAAGTTTATTGAATAACACAAACCTAATTAATTTATTCTTTTCTGTCCACTTGGATTCAGTTAACATTCTGAACCAGAATATACAAGCAATAATATAAAATATATTTATTATTTATTTTTTGGTTTACTTAATTTTAAGATATTCTCAATTTTATAATATTTCTGTCCATCTTCTTCTCTTAATTTATGGTGTTTCGAGCGTATCTCTGTCTATAAAACATGATATTGGCGAGGTGACACACTGGTACCATAATTGACGATTTGAACTAATCAATCTAGAACTAGGCACTTGAGGAAACTGTTTATATTTTTTTTACTTATTTTGTATATTTTGTGAAGTAAGTTTATTGAATAACACAAACCTAATTAATTTATTCTTTTCTGTCCACTTGGATTCAGTTAACATTCTGAACCAGAATATACAAGCATTTACCATCTATCCAGCATAATAATTAAGTGTTCACAAATTAAATAAGCTCTAGAACCATCGTGTTCAATAATTATCATCATATATGTATATAGCTTGGTTATTTAATGTTACCATATATTATACAGTCTAAAGCAACCAGAACTTTGTATCAAAAGCTTTACAAGTATTACTTATTAAAGTTACTCCCAACCTGAGCGATCGGTTTCGTGTTGATTTACTAGTACTTTGCCGCTTCTGGCAGGAAGTTACCAGATTGAACCAGTTGTGACCGGAAATAATTAGTTTATTAGAAATTCTATTCTAGAGAGAAACTCAATTTGAAATTAAGCTGGTCTAGATTTGTTTGTGAAATCCAAATAGTAACTTAGTAAATTAACATACGAAGTAACTAACGTAGGTGACCTGTTGGCCTTGCGAATATATATGAGTTCTTCATAACTTAGCCAAAATATATTTATACTAATTTCTACGTACGGTAACTTTGCTATGCAACTGAAGAGTAGTAACTTTTTATAGCTAGGTAATAAACACTACATCAAAGTGGTTCTGTACATATGGTGTATATTATATCCAAACAAATAAAAAATGTATATACTGCTTCCAAAACGAGAAAAATATCAAAATTCTTTCGTAAAAGTTATACGACGTTTGTTATTTAAAAAAATAATTGACAAATCAACACATAACGTTTTATTTATTAAGAACAACCTTTTTGTGAATATTTTCTAAATTCTAAACTGTTTCCAATATTCCAGTACAGTACTTTCACATTATAAAGGCATCATCCCGCAATCTTAACATCGCAGGCCACCAATAAATGTGAAATTTCAAAGGATACTCCAATTCTGCAATTGAGAATGAGTTATGAGATGCATAAAATTTAATAATACCATGTACTGTCTATGTGAGGAACAAATTCGAATCCTATTATTTTATATTACTGTAATACATTGTTTCTTGAACACAAACGGCCTTATTCATAAAAAGTTATAGCACGCTTAAAGGCTCGTTATAGAACAGTTATCAAAAAACGTTATTCATAACAGCATTTTAGTGCTAATCAGTTCTATAAACCTATCATAAAGTTATAGAACCGAGAACCCTACTATAAGAGTGTTTAAACGTCCAAAGATTTTGGCCGATTCATATAACAGCTGATTATGGCTCATACTAATATGAGCATTGATATGACGTCATCGAGTCGCTTGTCATCAAGAGTGCCAATTTCAATTTCGTAAACAAAACAATATAACAATTGACATTTTGTTCGACATTTATTAACTATATTTAGTTAATAACAAGTTTATTAATAATAAATTATACATAAGAAAGGTGCACAGAACATAGGTAATACTTGAACATGTCTAAATAAATTTCAATTTTTTGTCGTTTTACTTCTTTTGACTTAATTTTTTAAAAATTAAGTAAGTTTATAAACTAAAATAAAAAAAAACATTCGTGTTTTTGTGATAACAACGACGTAAATCAAGCCGGTATATGTCAAGCCAGATGCAACAATATATTTTTGTACGTAATATTATCTGTGGTCATACTATGTCAATGCGTTTGTCACTTATCATCTGTGGATTTACTGGTATTTTCGGCAACAAGTCGACCGACTTCAGTATAGTGGCAACATTGTGAACTTATAACTCATATTAGTGACACTTTAGTTATAGAGGCTTATAGAGCGTTTATGAATACAAACATTTATCGAACGTTCTATAAGCCTAAAGAGCGTTTTAACTAAAGTATCTTAAAACGTTCTATAAGACTTTTTTTATGAATAAGGCCGAAAATATGTTTATATTTTATATTCTTAGTATTATTCTAAGCGCAAATCTCTGAAAGGTGCAGTTTGGATTCAAATATATAAACACCTCTTAACTAGAATTGAATAACATTGATTCAAAGTAAGTTTTACCGTATACCATATTTTTTGTTTCTTTTTTGTCGATAAAAATTTGAAAATCACAAGTTTCCTATACTTAAGACTAACTCTAACGCTCCTCTCCTTAACACACCACTGCTCTGATTTGGGCCTTGAGTTTATAAGAGCCCTCACAGTATCTAATGATAGAACTTCAGGGTTACCAAATGATTTAAGTTTCTAAATAATAAATAAATAATCAGGTATATGTTGTACTTACATACGAATTCTTAGGAGACTAAAAAATAAAATGTACATATATATATATATATGCATGTTTCGCACATCGCTTCGAATTTTCCGTTCTGGCAAAGAAATACAATGTTTTCACATCGTATTTTTTTGTTGTGCTAGTTAGCATCGATGCCATAAACAGCAGATAGCAGAAAAAAGAAATTCTGGAATGGATTTCTGAAATGGAAATTCTGGACTGGGATCTATTTGTCTTTCCAGTCATTTTTGAGAAAAAAATTTAAAAAAATTATGAAATTGAAAAAATAATGAAATTAAAAATTATTTCATATTTCTCAAACTACACAGGGAACCTAGTGACTAATCATTTTGTGGAAAAAAAATTGGGAATTTCCTATAATTTTAATATAAAAATTCGTAAGCAATTAAAGAGGAAAATATACAAAGTTTCACATGCAATGAAAACTACTTTGACTGCAATAAAAACTATTTTAGTAAACGCTAGAAAGGATACAATATCAGATCTAATGAAACATATGTAGTAGGTACGTATGTATGTACATATGTATCGAGTTAAGTGTTACTACTTCAAAACGATTGCTTCACACTACGACACCTGTAAAGCCTTGTTTGTTATTCTCTTGATAATCATACGAAAAGGTTTTAAATTTTATATTTATATTTAACAAAGGAATATATTAAATTTTCTTTCTTGATATTTTTCTTTTTTTAATAAAAAAATATTTAATTCGATTTAAATTATTTAATTCGATGCACTATACATTTCTTGCGTCGAGAAGCTTAGCCCTTATAAAATTATTTGGATATAATTTATGTGTAATGAAAACTTTAAAAAACATTTGGTTATTTATTTCAAAAGATTCTGTATTTTTTAGGATTTCGCATTATTAGGATAGATTGACAACAATCCAAAACATATCACCGTCAATTATAATAGCAAATAAGCTTCAAAGTTGCGTGTAAATATAATTTATACTTTTACCAGAAATTTTGAGAAGGTATTCCCACAAAAAATAAACTCCGCCGTAATATATAAATGCGAATTAGTCACCTTTCTTAGACGGAACATTAATCTCTTTTTGTAAGTTAGTCGGTATAATTTATATACTTAGATGTTTACTTGGATGCCTCTTGTTAAGAAATGTGGCATACTGAATAGATCTTGTCATTTTTATCATTTTTTAGGTACACATCTCTCTATCTTAAAAATCAGCCGGAGTTTCATTTTCTTATCTGAATTAGAAAATGAATTCGATGTGTCATGTCCATCTCCATGTCAGACCGAACCCACGAAGAATGCTTTCCAATCAGTTGCTAAGTTACTATGGCCTAAATTCATATTTTCCAAATTTCGTATCTTCCGAGAAAAGGATAACTTAGTCTGATTTTCGATCAAAATTTCTTAAAATCACATGTAACGTTGTGAAATCAGCTGTACATGAATCACATGTATATCTGATTTTAATGAAATTCTCTGAATCAGGTTTACATTCCATTAGAGGTGGATTAAGTCAAATTTATAGAGTAACGATGTCAAATTATATGGCAGTTTATGCTATGTTTAACTGACCTACTGTATGACTTTCTGTCATACTGTTCCTGTAGAATATCAGTTGGTTAACAATTACAAAATTGGGCAAGAATAGCTGTACAAAAGCATTATAAAAATAATATTTATGCCTATCATTTAATTTTTAATATAAAAAATAATAGGCAGTAAATAATAGTAACGGTAATTATCATTTATTTGCATAATAAAATGGACACTTCTAATCTTTTTGTGTCCAGCTAACTTCAAGAAATAGGTTAAACTGATTAGAATAACCCGTGCCTTCTTGAAAAAGGTTGATAACAGCACTCCCTTAATGATGACAGAAAAAAATTACTAGCATTTTTTTACCTTTTTTCTTATTCAAAGGCTTTTTTCAAATGTTTTAACAAGTTCGATTCCCGTTTAAATATTATTAACTAATCAGTATAATACACTTATACAGTATAATACAATTATACATTACCACTAGGTGCTATCTTTATATACTTAGATAGTAATGACTGAATACAATAAATGGATATTAACTTACTATTTTCTCCGCCCTGAAATAATAAATGAAAGACAAATCTCGACGTTACAACAGAGAACGGAGTGTTTTACAAGATCCTGTCTATCTGCGTAGCTAGGTAGCTGTAGGTAATTGGTTAGGTTTTACAACAACACAGTTATGATGTGCTTGAATGACTAAAATAAATCTATTTAATTGTAATTACACTCCGAGATATATTACTAAAGTTTTTAAACTAAATAGTTTTTATGGATGAATACAAAGTTACTGGTTGTTGGTTGTTGTTACTGGTTCAAATTAAAAATAAAGTACTGAATAGTTCATTTGACAAATATAACATTATTAGGTAAATCAGAAGTGGTTAAAGTTAATTTGAAATGGAAAACACTAAAACACACTATAAGTTCACAAGTTCGACTATATTCCGACATAGGTTCCACGTAATTACAATTAATGACATAGATGACACTCAACAAATTTACTTCGTACAACTACCACGACTTACATAAATTCAACTCTTTTATAGTGTTAATCATTTAAAACTACCCACTTTTATAACATTGTTTGGAATAATAACTAAATAAGGTACAAGGAAGCTAAGACGGCCTCTCCTGACGGCTGGTCGTCGTCGATCCAGGAAGACACATGTCATCCGAGATGACCAGAGCAAAGAGGCTTGTAGAGGGCTGCGATGCGCTGATGATGTCATCAGTACCGTCTGTAGCTGGGTAGTGGGTGCTGCATTACCAGCGCCCTCGCCTTCGTTTTCTCCAGGGGCTGATGTTGACGGCTGACCTGACAATGACCTGAAATCAAACAATGTTATTTACAGGGCCATAACTCTCCTTGCGGGATAATTCACTACGAATATACGAAGTAGCGACTTGACCAAAAGTCAACGCCCATACTCGCCTAGCAAGCTAACTCACTTCGAACGTATGAAATAGCAACTTGACCGAATATCAACGCCATTGTCCGACAAGCAAGGTAACTGACTACGAACAAAAGATAGATAGATAGATAGATAGATAAAAATCTTTATTGCACACAAAAATTGACAAATAAAAGGAACATGAACAAGAGATAAGAGAAAACCATAGCATGCAAAGGCGGTCTTATCACTAATAGTGATCTAAAGAAGTAGCGACTTGACTAAAAGTCAACGCCCATGCTCGCCTAGCAAGCTAACTCACTTCGAACGTATGAAATGGCAACTTGACCGAATGTCAACGCCCTTGTCCGACAAGTAACTTAACTGACTACGAACAAAAGAAGTAGCGACTTGACCAAAAGTCAACGCCAGTGGTCGCCTAGCGGGATAACTCACTATCAATTAACGACTCGGCAACTTGACTTAAGTCAGAGCTTATAGCAAGTGAGTTAAATCACTACGATCCACATACCCACAAACGAAGAATGCAGCGGAGTCATCTGGGCTCCACTCGCCACGCCAAGCCACCATGTGCTAGGCCGCTGCCTTGGGTTAAGAATAACTGTGGACACAGAAAATTAGTAACGCGAATATCTTACAACCACACTGCAACACCGTCGGCACAGGCACACGCAGTATCGACGATGCGAGCGCCACAAAAGCAAACGCAGCGTCTGTGACGCGAGCTTCACAAAGGCACACGCAGCGTCTGCGGCGCGAGCGCACCACAAAGTCACACCACAGCAGCGGCGCGAGCGCACCACAGCCGCCTCGCGGAGTTCCAGCACTTAGCCACAGAATGCCAGTTGCCTCTCGTCGCAGCGTATTCAAACATGTCAAAGCATAAATGGGAAAATATTAGACTCTTATTAATTGCCTCAAATAATCACAGAGCAGTCATCATAGTGTGCATAATAACCAGTGATACATAGTATGTCTTACTTAAGATTTTTACACACTAAGAGAGTGGGGGCGTGAACGTCTCACAACCACATGTGACAAGCCATACGCACATAATACACCAGCGGCGGGAGCACACCACACTCACATGAGACACCAGCGGCGCAGGCACCTCACAAGCCACATCTCAGCAGTAGCTGCGTAAGCACCTTCTGTCCCAGCGTGCACAGCACTCCCACAAGTAGACTGTACATGTCAAAACATAAAACGTAAACATTAGATTCATATAATTGTTACGCCTTACACGGACAAATTTACTAAGTAAGTGAAAATAGGCTCGGTCATACCTGACCAAAACTGAAACTAGTGTGAAACTATAAACTGAAAAATAAAAATGTCATTACATAGGAAGAACAAAACGTAAATATTAGATTTATGTAGTTGTTGCCCATAACGTGAACTGACGTATTATAGGTTCAGTTACACGTTACAAAAACTGAAACAAAAGTCTCATTAGCATTGAAAAATAAAAAAATATCTCACAGGTAGAACATAAAACGTAAGTATTAGGTTCATGTAACTTATTACTCATAACACGAACTGAAGTATTAAAATAAGTGGATATAGGCTCAGTTGCACGTTACCAAAATTGAAAGAAAAGTATCATCATCACTGAAAAATAAAAAAATTGACACAGGTAGAACATAAAACGTAAATATTAGTTTCATATAACTGTTACTGGTAACACAAACAGACTTGAAAAAAATAACTGGATACAAGCTCAATTATACGTTACCAAAACTGAAACAAAAGTCTTATTATTACTAAAAATTAAAAACTTAATCACACAAAATAAAAACTAAAACAAAATGGCAGTAAGTCTTTTGACAATTTCACAAAGTTCATTATCAATAATCATTCATGTGGGCTAAAGTCTTTTATCCCACTTCTGATATTAGGTAAATCAGAAGTGGTTAAAGTTAATTTGAAATGGAAAACACTAAAACATATATAGTTCACAAGTTTGACTATATTCCGACATAATTACAATTAATGACATAGATGACACTCAACAAGTTTACTTCGTACAACTACCACGACTTACATAAATTCAACGCTTTTATAGTGTTTATCATCTAAAACTACCCACTTTTATAACATTGTTTGGAATAATAACTAAATAAGGTACAAGGAAGCTAAGAACATATAATTATATAAGCTAATATATAATAAATTATAATTATATAAGTGTAATGAATCAAACCAGGTTCCTTCTTCAATTACATTTATTAATACCGAGTACAATTCAGATATCAAAAGGTACAGCATGACTGCTTAATGTTCTCTTCAGAATGTTCCTCCCAAGAATGGTCAATCAAATATTTATACTAGTTTATTTATACCCCCACACAGTTGACCACTTCTGATACAATTTAATGTTGCCAACTAAACTATTATAATTAATATTTTTGAAATACAATTCCATAATAAAATATATAATCAAGTATAACCATTAATAAATTATTATAACATCGGATATTACAATGTTAAAATTAATTGATAGACAAATAACGAGTGACGTTCAAGACAATATCTTATTTCTTTATACAAATAATAATAAAATATCGATAAACTACAGTACAATTAAGTGATAAAATAACAAATCACAACACTCGGCCATCCGAACGCGTGCTCTCTCCGGAGCACGCACTAACAAATCACAACACTCGGTCAAGATAGATATATTTACTATGTATACAGAACAATTTTTTTTTTAAATTCAATTTCAAATTATTAAGAAAACAAATTTATTAACAAACAAAAGTAAATAAAAATTACAATAATACAATATTTATACTTAACGCATCTGCACTTGTTATTATATATCCATATATTCTATGAGTTATTTTATTTATATAGGTTCACCAGTGGTACTTACAATATATAATAATAATAATGACCATTTTCTGCAAAGTTCACTATTAGGGTATGTTATTCCGTATTATATAATGTCCTCCACTTTTCAACTTGAACTTTTCATTGTTTCGGTCATCCACCACCTTAGTCAAGAGGTCCAGTCCAGCAGGGTCCCACAGTGGTGCAGATTTCGTATTTCCATCTTCTCATTGACCGTCCTATTTCTAGTCCCTTTCCTTGGATACCACAGAGTGACCTGTTTACTCTGCTTTTTCTGGTGCAACGCAACTTGAGGCTTCTCTAGCCCCATTTCAAATGGTTTTGTCTCTAATATCAGAATTACTTGATTGTCTAAAATCTTGTTTCTCAGCATACTTTTTCCAATTACAATATATAACAATAATAAATTTTTAACTAATTTTCCATAAAAATACATTTCAAGGTGAATACCGCATGCAACAATCGATAGCTATCAACTTTTTCATAAAAATAAAAGAAATGACAATGATATAACACAAGTTACTTTATAATGTCGAACAGTAAATTCTTAATATATTAGCAAAAAAAAACAATCAAGCGTAATAAAGACAATATCATAATGATGATACACTATGTAATGCTGATATCCTAGACGTTCGGTTTTGCGATATTTACGTAATGACGTTTTTACATATAAATTCAGTAAAAATAAATAAACTAAGCTTCTAAATTGTTACTTATATTATAAAAATACCTAACCTTTTCATTATTTTCAGTACCATTTCTAATAAAGTTAAAGAAATTTCACAGCAAGGAGAATATTCACGTATCCAAGGTCTAATTCTATCAGATGCTATTCTTACACGTCTGTTAGTGCAATATAAAAAACAATTAAATCAACATTTGAATTATCCAACTATTTAGCAGCATAATCATTTGTTTTTGATACTTCTCCACTAGATATCTTGAATAAAGGATTGCAAGAGATCTTTTGAATTGTTGTATTCTTTTGCCGCGTTTGAGGCGCATAAAGTAATGGCGTAATATTTTATAATTCTGTATTAATCATTTTGACATTCAAAATCTGAAATAAATTAATAGAGAAATAAATTTAAACATTTTAAAATAAATTTCAATGTTAAGAAACCTTAATGACACAAATCCTAATAACACGAGGAATAAATCTTTGTTCCAATGTTTATTAAACATATTTAATTGACAATAAAAAAAATAATATCAATATATCTTAAGAAATACATAAGTCAATCAATTTTAAATAGATATACTAGCTACAGCAACTTGCCGTTACAAAAATAGCAAATAACAATGCGTTATGTTAACTTCAGAATTCGTATTTTAGCACGATTTTAATTTACTAAATTTCCATAATTATGCAAATTATTATAAATATATATTTCAAAAAAGAATAATATAATTTCCACTTAAATCATCATATAACAACATATGATATGAATCATACGGCCGTAGCGTTAGGTACATTAATAGTACGCTTCGCTGGCATATGTTAACCAAAGATATCAATTAGGTATTCATTTGGCTAAGCTATCGTTACTATACTTTTGTATTGTAATGGAGGTCGCAAAAAACTAAAGTTGTAGGAAATCTCTGGTATATACTTTAGTTTAACTTTTAACATGTTATTGAGACCGGCCGTTAAGAAACCTTTTACTAATATTACTATAGGGTCATGCGAAAAAAAAATCTTTAAAATAAACCTTTAGAATATTCATATTAATAATAGTAGTGTAAACTAATAATATAGGAATCACTCTTCTCACTACAAATGGTAAGGTTAATAATATTTCAGTAGTTTTCAAAATTATCACCCGGTAAAAATGAATTTAGTACTTCCATTTTAATTGCAGTTAAATTTTAGTACTTTATTAAATTATTAGCAAAAATAAAATTAGCTCATTGTGACCAAAACTTTCAATTTCTACAGATATCCTAACTACAGATATTTTTAGAACACTTCATTAGATTACAAACGCTGCCAAAGTGTATGAATTCAAATTTGAAATATTTATTACCAATATCAAATAATTCAAATTACGTATTTGAACACACAATTAACGAACGGTTTAGTTAGTTAAAGTTAACTACTTGATATGTGTACATACGTGGTATGATTCAAGGGGTTTTAGTTTTAATTAATTATCAAGATGACGATCTTACCCGACGATTGACGATTTAGTGCACTTTACAATAATTAGAAGTTCAGTTAAAAGTTTAATGAGAATTTGTTATAAATTATAGGTCCATTCTATTGTCGGGTCTTTTAAAATCTGGAATAACACTAAAGTATTTTTAATATTTATCACTGATTACATTGTTTATTACACTTTAGAGCTTGTATCTTATTACGTATGGAGTTATCGGCATTTACGTTATTTCACATCTGCTGCGAGTATGAAAACTTATAATAAAAATAATTTCTTCATTTATCCACGATTTACTAAGAATATCTTCAAAGAACAGACAGTTTATCATCTTGACAGCAAATTTAAAAAAATATATATTTATACTCTTACTTGGATTTTATCGGCCATTAGTTGGTTCAGCTGTCGTCACATAACACAACAATTGTTTCAATTGGTTGGTATTTCAACTTCTTTCACGACTGGAAGACCTATATCTTGTCAATTCTGCCTTACTGGAAGGAAAACATTTCTCGTCCCCTGAAAAACTATTTTACGAAGCTTCACATTCTTTTATAAATTTTAAACTTGTCTTGCCTTTTTTTTACTTTGGGGCCAACATTAAAGATACAGATGTAGCACAAGCTCAAAAAGATTTGAATACCTTAACCGAGTGGTTAAAATTGTACTTACTGACAATTAATACCGTAAAAAAGTGCTATGTAATATTTAAACAAATGAAAATAAAAATATTTCATCTCATAACCCACTAGTAGTTAATAATGTGATTATCTAACAAACGTCTGAAATGAAAAAATGAAAAATACCTGGGTCAGACACTCATCTCTCGTGGACATACCAAATTGAACACATCAAAACAAACTTTCATCCATTTTGGGTTCGCTAGGTAATATCTCCCAGTGTATCCTCAAGAAATTAAAATACAATATCTATAATTTGCTAGTGGAATCACACCTAAACTACCTAATCGAGATTTGGGGAAATGTGCCTAAAACAAAACTGCGTGACTTACAAGTTAAACAGAATAAATTAGTAAAATTATTATTTCATTATCACCACCTTACTTCAACAAAACTATATTTACTGAACTAGGAATAATGAATATAAAACAACTCCACTCTTACAATACTTATAACTTTTACACAAATGCTACTTTTAGCAAAACTCACAAATATACAAACGAAGTACACGTCGGGGAAGCTTGTTTTTCTTATCGAGAGTTCGAACAAAATTTACTATGAAAAATGTAACATACGACGGAGCACAATGTATAATAAACTACCCATCGACATAAAAACATTGTACGAGCTTACATGTCTTAAGTCAAAATTAAAGAAACATTTTTAAAAATTATTCCAAATATTTATAATACTATTAAAATATTTAAATAATATCTCATTGTGACTACAACTTTACTGGCAAAATGTTCATCCTACCCGCCTATGTTTTTATTTTATAAAAATTTGTACTTTTTTCAAATCAAACTTAAATTATTGTATTATTAATGTTATTTTCTTTTTTTTTTTGTTTATTCTAGTAGATAAAAAAAAATTGTGCGAGTATAACGACTGATTGTAAAATTGTAGTTATTAACAAACTGTAGATTATGTTCTCACGTAAATGACCGTATTGTCTTTTGAAAATAAATATCTTTAAACATAAATCTTTAAACCATACGTATACTAGTATTAAGCTTAGCTTAAGCTATTTCACATCAACGTACCAAGCATCTATTAGCGTTTCATTTCAAAAAATCGCACGTGATTTGATTATAAATACTAAAACGGCTTAAGAAAATCTTAGTTAACATGAAATTATTCGTCATTCCAAAATTACTGTTTGACCGACTGCGTTTCAGCTGTATAGCTGTATTATCTTACTGCAATCGATAACTTGAGTTCAGCTATATAACCAACATAACAGAAATCTATAAGTTTTTACATCGTTTGTAAATATCTGGCTTAGCTCATTCATATAGCTCTAATTACTATTGTATAACTAAAAGCACAACAGTATTTCTTCTACATTCTTCAATATTCTTACTAAGAGACTATGTAATACGCAACCTCATGTTTGTTATCTCAACCCGCCTATATGGTTGTATCTCGCACTACATGGTTGCAACATAATTACCAATATGGCTGTTCCTCACGCAAATCTGTATCTATTTTTAGAGATTTTTATGATAGTTATTGTCAGAAAATTTAAAATTTGACGACAATAATACGTTATTAATTCGAAATATATTTACTTCAAAAATATTAACTTTACCTGAAATCACATTATCAGCCTTCATTATTTCTCATGAAACCATTTCTACACTATAAACAAACAAACAAATTCTCTCTTATAAAAAAAAAAGTTTTATCAGTTATTACTTAGGTTTTCAATATTATATAATCATTTACAAAACTAAATATTCGTATTGTAGCATTTGCGAATATCGATAGCATATATTCGCATTCGTATTCACGAATGTTTAAAAAAAAATTACATTCGTTACATCACTAATATCAAGCTACCTACATGTTTTTCAAGTCAAGTCAATTACGTCACATTCATAGGTCCGTCTTTCAAGTCATCTACATTCAAACTCACATTTACATAATTCAAGCCACCTACATGGTGGTAGATCATTTCAGACATCTATTATTCAAGCCACCTTCCTGGTGGTACATCACAATTCTATAATTCAAGCCACCTTCCTGGTGGTAGATCACAATTCTACAATTCAAGCCACCTTCCTGGTGGTAGATCACAATTCTACAATTCAAGCCACCTTCCTGGTGGTAGATCACAATTCTACAATTCAAGCCACCTTCCTGGTGGTAGATCACAATTCTACAATTCAAGCCACCTTCCTGGTGGTACATCACAATTCTACAATTCAAGCCACCTTCCTGGTGGTAGATCACAATTCTACAATTCAAGCCACCTTCCTGGTGGTAGATCACAATTCTATAGTTCAAGCCAATTTCAATTCAATTCAATATATAATTCAACAATTCAATCTATAATTCAACAATTCAATCTATAATTCAACAATTCAATCTATAATTCAACAATTCAATCTATAATTCAACAATTCAATCTATAATTCAACAATTCAATCTATAATTCAACAATTCAATCTATAATTCAACAATTCAATCTATAATTCAACAATTCAATCTATAATTCAACAATTCAATCTATAATTCAACAATTCAATCTATAATTCAACAATTCAATCTATAATTCAACAATTCAATCTATAATTCAACAATTCAATCTATAATTCAACAATTCAATATATAATTCAACAATTCAATATATAATTCAACAATTCAATATATAATTCAACAATTCATTATATAATTCAACAATTCAATATATAATTCAACAATTCAATATATAATTCAACAATTCATTATGTAATTCAACAATTCATTATATAATTCAACAATTCAATCTATAATTCAACAATTCAATCTATAATTCAACAATTCAATCTATAATTCAACACCTACTTGGTGGTATATCGCATTCATAAATCTATAATTTAATACACCTACTTGTGGAAGATCGCATTTACAAATCTATAATTCAATACACCTGCATGGTAGTAGATCGCATTAATAAATCTATAATTCATTCATATACAAAATTCACAATACTTAAATGAACTCGCATATTCATCATAAATAACAATTATTATAAGACTAAATTTCTGTTTCATATGGTTCAAACGTTTGATATAGTAGTAACGTACATGCGTATCAGAAAAATTTTTCTACCGTCTTACAACAAAACTTGCATGGAGGGTACTCATTTACTATACGAAAAATAAACTCACGATGTTAAACCACATTATCTGGTTGATAATTCTTTCATACAACAATTTAGTCTCGGAAAATAAAGAGCTAAAACGGAATATTTTCGTTTCTTTTACTTACATAAATTTCTCCTCTCCAGGGCGCGTGGAACTTTACACTTCTGAGATGTAATGAATCAAACCAGGTTCCTTCTTCAATTACATTTATTAATACCGAGTACAATTCAGATATCAAAAGGTACAGCATGACTGCTTAATGTTCTCTTCAGAATGTTCCTCCCACGAATGGTCAATCAAATATTTATACTAGTTTATTTATACCCCCACACAGTTGACCACTTCCGATACAATTTAATGTTGCCAACTAAACTATTATAATTAATATTTTTGAAATACAATTCCATAATAAAATATATAATCAAGTATAACCATTAATAAATTATTATAACATCGGATATTACAATGTTAAAATTAATTGATAGACAAATAACGAGTGACGTTCAAGACAATATCTTATTTCTTTATACAAATAATAATAAAATATCGATAAACTACAGTACAATTAAGTGATAAAATAACAAATCACAACATAAGCTAATATAATTACTTATTTTTTTTACTTTCATCAATTCGATGTAATCCACTGATTAAGCGGTCAAGGTTATTTTTTTTATACATGAGAGTTACTACAAATTATTCAAACCAAGCCACGGCGAAAAGCTAGTAACAAAATAAAATCAATTAAAACGGCTAGATGCCAGCGCTACCTTTCATACAGCTAATGAAAACACCTACATGCGACGACATCTCAATAACTCAGTAACAACGCAATAAGTGCAAAAAGGTGTTCAGCTCAATTTATGTGACTGCAGACCGTTTCAATAGGGTTCTCTCTCAAATGGGTTAAACCGGGTGAATATTCTGAATCTGTTTGTCTTTCTGGATATGAAAAATTTAGTAAAGCACATATTCATCATATACATAGATAGCAGAACCTAACGCCACATCTTTCAAGTCAAAGAATCAAAGAAAAACAAAATTAAAATGAGGTTTTTATTTTTGAATATTTGGCTTTAAAATTAGCGATTGTAATGGTCAATGACGATATCTTCTACGATAGCTTCTTTTAGTTACTGTTACCAGCTGGGGACATTATTTTCTGTATTACAGTAAATTGTGCAACAGTGTTCATAAGTTTGAGATATTCGTTATATACACTGAGTGTACCATACATAGTCCAAGCGTACCACCACGTATGGCATTGAACCGTGCACTGTCTTTAGTAGGTTAAGTGTACCAGATTACTTTTTCAAAATTTAAATAATCCCAAAATATATTCATATAAAATAGACTAAATATTCCATAAAGTAATATTTTATTATTATAAATCTGTTAGTACTATATTGTTATAAAAACGTAAAAAGCGCTGTCATTTAACATAAAAATCTAATTAAACACACAAAATTACCAAATTCCATAGCGAATGTTACCCGAGTAATAATTTAAATTTCTACGTTGTACAACATCAAAATGAAAAATAACTGTGGCTTGCGGTTAAAAAATAATTATTAAATTCAGCTAAGTAGGTTAAGGTTTAATATAATTAAAATGTTTCATTAAAGAATATACTTCTAAAAAATATATAAGAAACTTTTGAGCATCCCATATACTAAACCGACATCTACCCGGTATGGGTAGGGAGAGGATTCTGAGGAAGATCTAAGTGTAGGTTTAAGAGTCCTTTAAATTAAGGATTAGCACTAGGTTTTTACATTTTACCACTTTTCTATCTATTTTTACTGTAAAATTACTATTGTGTGATCTTTTTGAATTAATTTCGAAATGATTATTTAAAATATACGTATATATTTTTTGACTGATTTTGTTATTTGTCATTACCTAAACCGTATATGTTATCACCTAATCTACACATAAGATATATTATAGTCTGTTAAGATTAGCTCTGTAAAAAATATTGGGATAAAAAAGAACAATTTTAAAATTTTTTTTTGCATTTTTTGGCATAGTTTGTCTTTGTCCATAATTTAGTCGAATATTACCGCTTTGAATTATTATTTGGAACTTTTAATTCTAAAAACAGATTAGTTACCTACAGAACTCTTTATATTCATTTGAAAAATGTTCTTACTAATTTCCCTCTCACGCCAAATTTATATTTGCAAATAAAATTTTACGATGATCACACTCGTGTCGATTGGTTTGCGGCTTCAAGTAATCCGGTAGATAGGTAGATAAAGTTAAAAATTGTTTTATTTAAAGAGATTTTGCCTGAGCATTGTGGGTAAAACTTTTTATTTTAATGTATTGAATATTTGGAAAAATAATTACTAGTATTTTCCGGCTCTGAAAGTCAAAAGGCAGCATTTAATCCCGCCACTCTACACTGAGTACCTCGAATTTAGACCACAACATACACTTAACTTAACAAACTTAAGCTAAATTAAAACTTGTCTTGACAAAAATTCATTGATCTTTTAGTATTTATCGATGTATGTATATATAATTTTGTTCTGAGAATTTTAAGACAAAGTTTAAGCTTTCCTATACCTCTTTATCATCATAGTCAATTCATGAGTGCAAACAGCTTAGCAGGTAGTAGCAGCTTTGATTTCCCGGCAAAAGCGAACAAAGCTAACCACAAAAACTTGTCAATATTTTACTGTGTGTATCGCAACATAACACAAAGTAAAAATAGGTCATTGTACAGAGGCCCGTCAGACGCACGAGTAAAAATAACTTTTGCATCGCTAGCCTATCGAGTTCGTTTTTCTGTCCAGATATTGTTTAGGATTTTTCAAAAAAATATTATAAAAAGATACATTTGCACCTAATAGAATACTTGATTGTGAAAGACAGTGTTTAAATGTGAATTTACAGTAGAGGAAAGTGACCAAATATGGAATACCATTTTGTTTCTGGAATATATAAACAAAACTTTATATAAATTTGGTTAGTTTAATGTTTTTATTGACCAGGCATACATTTATAAGACGTAATTAACAGTCTTTAATCAAATATATTAATTATCTAATACGTTGTGATAAGTGAAATAAGTTATAAAATTACTTGCAAAAGTCACAGATCCAAGATATACATAATGTACCCGGAGCTTACACATTTCTCCACTTTTATGAACAAAAGTCTTGAACAGAAAATATATTCTGCATCAGAAGAGTCAGGAGACATGTGGTCCATCAACTCATAATGTTCACTACCTACATTAAACTGGATAGCGCCTAGTTCCTCAAAGTCTTGTTCTTCACTATCATCCATGTTTCAGTTCGGAACCCAAGATAGTTTTTCTTCCTAATGTAGTAGCCGCTGCTACTTCTGGAGACTGTTCATCTTTTTGGCAGAGATGTAATAAAGTTGTCCTAGGCACTTTAAAATACTGTGCCGCTTTCAAATACCCCATTTTCTTTTCCCGGACGAATTTTGTAGCTTGTGTCTTTTTTTTCACTCCAGGTTTTTCGTTTGGTTGATTGTGAAGTGGACATTCTAAAAACAGTCATTACATATATTGTGTAAAGAAATAATCTCAATTATCTATGTTCGTTCATATATGGCAACCCCGACTAGTTTGGAGTCTTGTGCGAACATCCCGCGCGAGCGGTCAGTAGTAGTAGTTAGTAGTAGTTGTCGAGTTGTAGTAAAAGGGGCACGTGAGACGGCCGACGCGAGCGCACGTCCTTCCTGAATCTAATATTAATTAGCGGTGTGATTTTCCCTCAGCCTTATTTGATTTCCCTTTTGTGTATTCCCTCTTGATATTGAACCTGACAAAGACAAACCTACAAAAGATAATAGTGCAAGTAACCCCAAGTGAAGAAAACTAATGTGAAACATTCCACGTGAACAATCAGTGCTTGTGTTGTGAATTATGAAGATAAGGTACTGTACAATTTCTATTATCCTAAAACCGACTATAAGGTAAATAATTAATAAATAACCTCCCCCTCAGCACGCTTCCACAAATGCGGCACACCCTACCCTACATTATTCAATATACATTTTCTGGTAGCAGGGCGTGGTTCACTATATACTATATACATTTTCTGGTAGCAGAGCGTGGTTATTATATACTATATACATTTTTTGGTAGCAGAACGCAGTTCATTATATTCATTATATACTATATACAATCTATTATATAAAATATTAAAATCTAATTATGGAATATTCCATAATTAGACACCGACGACTGTCCATATTTGGATTTTTATACTATTTCAAACTCTTCTAAATATTTTGTCAACTCACAACATTTTAGTGACAAAAGATCACAAAATGGTGAAATAAACCTTATATCGATATACTAAATATATTTTGACACTTATATATACAAACATAACAGTTGGTCATACTTATTTATTATTTACTTTTGAAATTTGTTGCACGATAACAAATGAAAACACGCCTAACACACGTGAAACATTCGCGCAACTGATTCGATGTTGTGAATGCGATAGTTAGTAGACTTAATGGAAAAAATATATGGTCGAGTGTTGCGTTTCATACTTATAGTCTTAGAGAAATAGTATTAGAGAAGGTATTATAGCCTTAGAGAAGATTAGATTCCACATTTGGTTACTTTCCTCTACATTTGTAAAAGAACCATATATCGTAATGTATATAAAAATATAGATACATTATATTTTCTAAACTTCAAATAACAGACGAATATTGCGATCAAATATATTCAAAAAACACAAATCACATCACGAAGTCCATGAAACAAGAGGATAAAATACGAAAATCTTAAATATTGAAATTGAAAATAAACGATTTTCGGTATGTACAAGTGTACTTGACAGCTCACGATGTCAGTTCTTTTAAATTCCATCCGAAGAAATGAAATGTTTCCCACATTTTAAATGTAAATTAAAGAATGACGGAAACTGGAATATTTAATATTAATATAATTCTCACCGAAAATGCTGAAGGTGTTAAATTTAGAAATATGGTCCTTCTTTAATGGTCCTAGCTTTAATTGCAAATTTTAGGTTTAAAATTAAATAGATTTATTTCATTCAATCATGTCACACAAAGTAGTTCAATAGAATAATTTGGAACTAATACATAAATAAAAGGTTATTTCAGTTTAATCATATCCATTTAGATGCAAATAACAAAACGACGATATAATTGAAGTATAATTTCATATTATAAACCACTTATTGGCTATTTTACATTAATTTCAAAAATTCATTCAATTTTGTTTGAAAACTGTTAAAATTCACTTAGTAATGGAATCAAATTACTTATTCATCTAGACCAAGGTAACCTTTTCTTAGCTTTGCTACCACATATAAACAACCTAGTGTTGATAATTTTTTTATATTGAATATACGGTTTTATACCTTAATTTCAACATCGAGTCCTTCCTGCTAATACCTGATAAAGCTTAGATTAAAGATTGTTGTCACGACTAGGTAGTCGCGACTGAATAATAACACGAATGTTATATTATTTTATATGATAACGTTAGTACAAAGTTTACTATGCTATATAGAAACTTAATAATTAAGATATCGATTCTGTAATGTCAAGTTTTGATGTAATGTAAATGAGCTTGATGTCAAAGAGAATAGCCTCCTCCAGCCACATCCATTAACACAGATAGACATAGATTTCGAATTGCTGAAGGAATTAAATCTGATAAACCATCAATCTGTACCAAATGGAGGGCGCACAGATTATTACTGATGATAGTAAAATTGAGGGAAACGTTGCAGCGACCCTATCCAGATGGAAGGAGGTAAAGAGAACAGTAGCGAAAAAATCAGCTTAAATTGTCTTCTAGTCTCGCATCCAATAACGATCAAATAGTTAACATTTTAAGGGATTTTAAATCAGCACTCAAATTGTTAGAAAAACCAAAGTCATGCCACTCCCTGGTAAGGGTAATAAGAGCAAAACATAAGGAAAATCAAAACAGAAGGGAGACGAATTGAATTTTTTTGCAACAGGCTCAAACGGAAAACCAGGATTAAAAACCATAATTAGCTAGCTAGTGTAGCTCTTCTCATGGATAAATACAGGAAAGGTTAGGTACATAAATATGTTATATCTCGATTTCACCTGGTCTGGCTGCTCTATTGAATAGGAGTACCAGCATGTACTAATACTATTAACGGATAGTATGTATATGTTAAAAAGAGTACAGACCAAGTGCCTGTATAGTGTTAAATACATTTCAAATTAAAAAAAACTATTTTTGTGCCAAAAAATATTTTTCTAAAATTATAAACCACTAACCACTATTATATATGCATTATAAACCACTTTCCAGAATTAAATTTTGGGCTAGTAAATCATAACCATAAACAGAAATTATTTGAAAAACATATAAAAGAAAGATCTTCTCATAAATTATAGTCTAAAGATTGATCTGAAAAATATTTTAATTCAAATACAAATAATTTGATTAAAATTGTTGTATTTTTAATACAAGATGTTGGTGTTAATGTTGTTAAGAAAAGTTAATGCCTCAGACCTGAGTGGAACCGGCACAAAAACTCAACGGGGCTTTTTTTAAATGGTCATAAAACTTTACATTAATACATTTTGACAATGATACATTTGAAACAGGCTGCTTCAGTCTGTTTCATCCGCGTTTAATTCCCAAGGTGTATTGTCATTTAAAAAACCATTAATGGTTTTAATTTTATTTTGCTATCAATAAAGTAGAGCACAGTCGATTATTATAAAACTCCATCCCTAGTGCCTATTGTGCCTACTGTGCTAATGAAATTAAATGATTTGCATGAAACGAATTTCTTTATCAATTAATTATTGTTATTGCCACTTAATTAAAACACCCCTTTAAGGGGTTGATTGGTTGAAACGATCAGAAATCGATTATAGAATATTTTAATATTAAATTCAGTTTGTTTTCAGTTTAGCTTTTCATATTTTGTAGGATCTTATTATCTTGAAATTATTTTTATTTAACAAAAGGAGCCTAGGCGTTGTATATTTATCCTGTATATAGTAGAGCAGTGAATGAATTACCACGTTAACTAAAAGATCACGTGCACTTGAATGCCCAAGGCGTAAGCAGCAAATTATTGAGATAAATTCGTTCCGTTCAGTAAATCTTTAGGAGAAAAGTCGAGACTCTTTTTGATAGTAGGCATCTCACACAAATTGAGTCGCTTCTTGTCTCACTAGAAGCCTTAGCGAAAAAACCAAACGTTTCGTTTCTATTCCATAATACTGTCACAAGCGCTTCAGCGTTAGCGTTATTAGAAAATGCTGACTTGGTAGGCAACAAATCATGTCAACTCGACTCATGATCTACAGTGTGTGTCATACACAAAATAGTAGTTAATAATAAATAATATTTTATATGGGTATTAATTTATAGTTTAATATTAGTTTATTTATTATATATTTATATAAAAAAAGACTATACACATAGTTATATACTATAGTTTGGCGCCAAGTTTGCAGATTCAATCCACTATTTAATATCTCGTATGGTTTCCGGAGTGGAGTCAATATTATTCGTGTTTTTTATAAGCGTTGAATGAGAAGTTTGATTTTGTCTGTGTTATATATAGCACATCCTAGCCTATAACTAATTTTTTTATATAGTGATTATAAAACTTTAGTTTGGTACCGAACAACGACACAAGTTTAAAGTTTGGTCAATAAGTGATCCTACAAGGCTACCGTTTGTAATACAAGCCTCACTAATTTTCGTTACTTTGAGGGTAAAAAGAACAATGAATTTCAATTCGCTAGCACCTAAATTAAAAGTAAGCTAATAAGCAATACTTTTCCTATGTCTAAGAATATGCAAAGCGCAAAAACAAGAAATAAATAACAAGAATGGTAACATGTGTCTTGTAATTGTTCTAGTAGAATTCCCTGTCGAGGATATGTTAGTACTGTGTTAGAGATTCATAATTCAAATAGATAATTAAACAACAGGTAGGTACTTGATAAGTATCAAAACATTAGCTGCATATTTTTCTTTAAAACAGTCTTAATTATATTACCAATAGGCATTTCTCTATTAAATTTTAACTGACGTATATTGATAAACGTTTTTAGCCAGATATACTATGTACATAAAATCTGAGCAATGATGGCGACAATAATGGAATGCAAGTCATCAATTATGAATCGTGGCTATTTGGAGTGGTTGAAAAAATTTTTTCCCATCCAACTTTTAGGCGTGTGAATGAATAATTGTTTTACGCACATGGCGTAGTGACGTCCCATTTCAATTTGAAATTGAAAATTTTGCGGCATAATTTCGTAACGAAAAATCTGCATACTTTTTACTTTGACATATATGAGGTATTTATTATTAAATCATTGTATTTTCCTGATTTTTTTGCTAATAGTGATAGTTTATTTTAGTTTTATCAATCTATATATAATCCTGCTTCAAATTTTCCCTCATTAAGTTTAGTTATTAAGGAAGATTTATAAGAATAGTAAATTTAAAGATAATATTAATTTGAAAACGCCTGCCTATAATACGACGATTTGTGGGTTCGGTTCCCACTCAGGGAGGATGGTTTATTTCATCTCTGCTCTGGCAACTACAAGGGCGGCGTTAAGTTCCACTGCACAACATGAAATACCTTGAATGGCAGAAAGCGAGAATTGAAATATCTTAACACTAGGTTCCTACGGTTCCTGCAGCTCCTTCTGCCTAAGCTGTAATGAGCGTGACAAAGTGTGAAGCCATAAAAAATAACTTTACTCCTACTCCCATTTTATAACATAAATCGACTGCATCCAATTGTTTTATATTGTATTGCATTATATTACTTATTACATCTATTGCTAGTTGTTATAAACTAAAAAGTCAAAAATTTTATTAAAACTTTCAAGAAAAATATTTATTAAAAAAAAGAGCTATTATCGTTTGTTCTATGATATCCAATTACAGGTTCAATATTAAACAAATGTTTACTTACAATTTGATGAAATACACGAATAGTTACATTTTTATTTTATTGCACTAACAAGGGTACAAATAATTTAGGTTTGCTGAATGGCCCATGGATATTTTATGGATAATAAAAAAATAGCTGCACACGAAATCTTGCGAGAGCAAGAAAGACGAGACGTAATGTTGAAACACTTCAATACCCACTTTCCGAATAATTTTCGATATATAAGGTGGTGGAGTGTGGTGTCCAACGCCTTTGTCTTTTACCAGACAGTACAAAATGCTTACAATCAGACGCTGTGGCGCTGCGCTACGGTAGATTTATAATTTTATATTGCGTATACTATACAATATATTATTATATATGTTATTACATATTATTTATTTATTATATATATATTACTATATACATATGTTATACGAGTTGACACTAATACTATTGCATTAGTGTCAACTCGTCTTGCCGTTGTTGAGGTGATACGATTTTTTTAACTGCGCATACTATTTTATATAAAAGGTAAGCAGAGAAATCGCAATACGCCGAATTCAGGAAAGAAACTAGTGCACAATGCGACGTCTTAGAGAATCTGGTACAGCTATATCTATCTTCCCTACTACATGAGGGTAAAGAGTCAAACTAAGAAAAGGGAATTTATTTCAGTTTTTTAGTTATAATAATTTAATAGTTGAGCACAATTCGCCAATGTCACATTGTATCTACACAAATTTGTGCAAAGCACTAAAGAATTTGTACGCTAAAAAAGCAGTAATTTTACTTAAATATAGAAATCATGTAAGAAAATATCAACAAGCAGTATATCAACTCAATTGACATATATATTTACCACGAAAAAGAATCCCTTCGTCGTATCCCCGGTTTTTCAGAGCATTCCCCTTGAAACCAATCCAACTATTACAATTCTCGGTATAGACATTTCCAGAGATCTTCAATTCCGCGTTCATTTGGAGGATAAAGCCAAGTTAGCCTCTAAAAAGCTTGGCGTCCTTACTAGAGCGAGGACGGTATTTCACATCAGCGCATCGCCTTCAACTTTATAAGGCCCAAGTTAGGCCGCACATGGAATACTGTTCCCATCTCTGGTCTGGGGCACTCCAATACCAACTTCTTCCACTTGACCGCGTCCAACGTCGGGCGGTTTGGATTGTTGATGACGAGAATCTCACTAAGCGGCTCGACCATCTGGCCCTGCGGAGAGATGTCGCATCACTGTGCATCTTCTACCGTATGTACCACGGGAGTGTTTCTGAAGAACTATTTAGGTTAATACCGGCTGCGGATTTCCACTATCGTAACTCCAGTCACAACATAAATTTTAACTATATGTACACCATACAGTGTAAAGTATGTACTTAATGTAAGTAAAGATTATTTATATATAAATAATCTTTAATATGTTGTTATAAACCACCACTAACCATATTCTTTACAAAACACTGAATGTTGAGAGGACAAGGAATTTAATTTAAGAAGGACTTAATTTAAACGAAGCTTTCATTTTTAAACAAACAAAAGGTGAAAAATAAACATTTTAATTTTTACATTTAGCCAAAGAAAAAGCTTACCTAAAAGTAAAAATACATATAAGTATATGTAGAATAAGTTTAATTTGTTACTATTGTCCCCAACCGATATATAGTAAAGTATTGATTGTAAAGGCAACCATTAACGTTTTATTTAAGTTCACTCCGACCACTACTGTAACAATGAAAGTAAATGACTCAAGTAATAATCGAATACCTTTTATCAGCTTTTTTTATCATTGACGTTTAATTGGCCAACAATTTTTGATAATCGTCGTGATATTGTAAAAGTAGAAAAATCTTAAGTGGTTTTTATGAAATTGTAGATATTATTCTTAGAATTATCATGAAAAATACCTAAGTGGGTCAATTGAAAGGAAATGAAGTACCTAAATGGATATTGAAATTATTCTTACTATGAAATTAATTAATGCTAGCTTAACACTTTCTGGGATGATAAAGTTTCTCTTTTCTTACAAAGACAGAATTTTTGAGATTGGCAAAAAGTGTACGCAAGTGTTCAAGCAAAACCAATTAGCTGCGTAGAATTGGTTTAGTCCATTATTAATTAAATTTAGTGTTAGAAAATTGGCTAAATTTGTCACCAATCTTTCTTTTGGAGATCCGTAAAACCGTACCAAAAAAAAATCTAAATGAAAAATTGCTTCTCTAAGTGTGCGCAATTGATGCATATACGAACAAAATGAGAATGACGATATAATATTTTATAAAGGCAATTTTAATACATATATAGACAGAATATACTCGTCGATACTCTTTTACTTTTTTTTTGCGTTGTATCCCGTAGCTAGTAGCACAGTAACGTCGAGTGTTAAGAGGCCGAACTAAATCCCGAACTCTGTCTTGCCAGAGCAATAAATAAACATCCTAAGTAAGTAGTTAAGTATTTTTTGCTTCATGCTTTATCCCTACACATAGCAGGATAGGCAAGAGGAACCGCAAGAACCTTAGGAACCTAGTGTTGAGACACCTCGCCCTCCGTTTTAAGCGAACGAAACAACGTAATAATAAAAATATCAAATATATCAAAACAAATATATCAAAACAATATAAACACACTTCAATTTTGATCAGTTCCAGTAAATAGGCCACCTTACCTCATGAGGTGGTTAATAAAATAATGTTTGAGCTAGTTCGCGGATTATTGTGACTTTCATAAAAACTAGACGCCTCATTAACTGTCACGTTCTCATAACACAACAACAGCTTGGTTAAGGAATTCTGTAGACTTGCAACAAACAATAGTTTAAGTTAAATATTATATTTAAATGGCAGTTATCTATATCTGGATTCGTAATAGATATGCTGATCAAAGTGAAGTGTCACTTTGCTTTTTCCCTTCTATTGGTGTTAGATATTTCGCGCTGCGAAATTAGTAAAACAAAAAGTGTCGATCAAAAAAGTGACATAAGTATGTGGTGACGTCAATCAGTTAACAAATAAAAAATGGAAAACAAAGCAATGTTTTGATGATAAAATAAACATTTCATTATATTTCCAGAAGTCCTCTTTTCAACTTATACAAGCGTGGATTATATTATAGATTTAATTTCACTTATCCCGCTAACAGCATGGTAGGTAGCCGCAGAAATTAAAGGAACTTTACCTAAGAATAAACTAGTGTTAAGACACTCCGTTCTCCGCTTTCCAATTTTTGAAGCATAGCGTTTTGCGTGATGGAACTTGACGCCATGATATAAAGGCGGCAAACTATAGTCTGGATAAAGAAATTTTCAAGATATGTTTTAAACTTGTCCAAACGTGGTATATTTTGAACATGTATTAACATGGTTATTTCGACTGTCTATAGTCTGCACTGTAAGGACCGTACTAAATAGTAGTACAATTAGAGGGGAATGCCGTCGCATGTAGACGTTACAAGTTAAAGTTGGTAGTTTTATGTAAAATTAGGGTCATGTGTGGTTTGTTTACCTCGGTATTAGCTTTTATTATACAAAATATGTGTTATTGTATTATTTTAAAAATTGGAGATATTGATTTCATTAAACAAATAGGTTATTGAGCATGCCTTAATGTATACGAGGTGTGTTCAAAAAGTATCGCGAATTTTGTGTTTTTTCAAAAATTATTTATTTATTCATGAATATCTATTTTGTCCCCTTCAAAGTAATCCCCATGAGATATTATACACTTGTGCCAACGGTTTTTCCAATCTTCGAAGCACTTCAAAAAATCATTTTTTTTTATCTTGTTCAGCTCCTCCTTCGATGCCGTCTTTATCTCGTCAAGTGTAGCATAACGTCGTCCTTTCATGGGCCTCTTCAGTTTAGGGAACAAGAAAAAGTCACAGGGGGCCAGATCTGGGGAATACGGTGGCTGCGGCATCATTAGTGTGTTGTTTTTGGCCAAAAAGTCGCGCACAAGCAACGATGTGTGAGCAGGGGCGTTATCGTGGTGCAAAAGCCAATTTTTGTTCTTCCACAAAACCGGGCGTTTCTGGCGGATTGCTTCGCGCAAATTGCGCATAACTTGCAGGTAATAAACCTTATTGACCGTTCTACCCTGTGGCAAGAACTCATGATGCACCACGCCCCTGCAATCGAAGAAAACTGTCAGCAAAACTTTCACATTCGACCGAACTTGGCGCGCTTTTTTCGGTCTTGGTTCGTGCGGCAGCTTCCATTGAGATGATTGAGCTTTGGTTTCCACGTCATAACCATAAACACACGATTCGTCACCAGTTATGACCCTCTGGAGCAAATTTGGGTCGTCGCGGACAGAGTCCAACATCTCATTAGCAATGTTCATGCGATGCTGTTTTTGGTCGCAATTGAGCAATTTTGGTACGAATTTCGCGGCGACCCGTCTCATGCCCAAATCATTGATAAAAATCGAATGGCACGAGCCAATCGATATGTCTAGGTCCTCAGCAACTTCTCTAATGGTGATTCGACGATTGGCCAATACCATTTTCTCCACTTCATTAATTTTTTCGTCTGTTGTTGAAGTGCTCGGGCGTCCGGCACGCTCTTCGTCGTTCACATCTTCTCGGCCTTCTGAGAACATTTTGTACCACCGATAAACGTTGCTTCGGTCCAAGGTAGCTTCTCCGTATGCCACAGTCAACATTCTGAATGCATCCGCGCACTTAATTTCGTTTTTCACACAAAATTTGATACACGTTCTTTGATCCATTTTTTTGAATGGGTAAAAATCGAAGACGATCCAAAACACGTGCAAGCAAAGCAGCTGTCAACAATTAAGTGAACATTCAAAATGGCCGAGGTTGTCGGCATAAGTGAGAGACATGAGTACCAACATAACGCCACAAAAAAATTGAAATTCGAATATACGTAACCCGCGAAAATTCAAAATTCGCGATACTTTTTGAACACACCTCGTATGTATTGCTTATGGATTCAAATTCAATCTGCGTTTGATGAATGAGTTAGTTTTTTTTAAATACAAGACAATAGGTGTCGTTGAGTTTCGCACACTCTATAGAATGACAATGTGGAGAGTGGTGTTATGACGCAAGGATTTTACCTCTCAATATGTTAGGTAGGCTCGATATATTAGGTAGGCCCTCTCTACCTAGAATACTAGATAAAATAATAAAGTAAACCTGTAAAAAATATTCGTGGGACGAAATAAACTAATAATGTTTTGTGTTATTGGTTTATGACAGATGTACCTACCAAAAACAATGAAACTGATCGCTCCAAGTTCAATCAGTTTAGAGTTTTTAATAAAATCCAGAAATAATTTTTTTTTTAAAAGAACCGTTTATGAAGATTTTTTCCTTCTTCAGGGACATAGTGCTAATCTAAGCTTGTGTGACCTTCGTAGATGTTGCTGAGAAGCTGTGTTGAATTATGTTGTTTCCCTTTACATTGGCTTTATTTGGAAATATAATAACTAGGTAGGTAATAGGTAGATAGATAGATCTTTTTGTTGATAAGCTTTTAATCTACTTAACTCTGCCATTGCCTTCCCATTCCTTTAGATGAAGAAAAGTTAGAGACCGACAAACATCAAATATTTTACGCATCCATTTATTTAAGAATATTTGTATTTTTCTTGACAGACAACGTCACATACACAAGAGTACAGACGTGACGTTTATAGCCATGAAACTGATCCAAAAGAGAAAATAAACAATATATATATATTCTTAAAATAAATGTACCAAAACAGGTAACTTGAGCAATATTTCAAAGAAACCAATATTGGCTAAATCATGAGAACATAGATTTTCATGCGGCGATAAAGCACGATTCACCCTTCATTTAATTAGGCTGCGAAGGGGTGAAAAATTGCGAATTAAATACGTGACCTAACTATACGGGTTACTCGCGTGCTGTTAATATGAGTTATGATGATATATAGAATAAACTGTTTCCGTAAGTCTTTATGTGTATTTAATTTATTGTAGTTCATTTATCTTTTTCTTTAAGAACGTTTCTATCCTTAGTGTGGATTAACTCTTTAAAAATAATACAAGCGAATGGCTTAAAGCACTTGGTTGACAATGCCGTCTTGGACACCGTTACAAAATCCATATCGTAGCAAGTTCGAAATCTATTATGCTTAAAATATCATATCATCATCATGTCAGCCGTAGGACGTGCACTGCTGAACATAGGCCTCCCCCAGGGACCTCCAGTGCACCCTGTCTAATGTCTGCAACCCGGACAAAGTCCTACGTTACGCTTGCCGGAATGTGGTCTCCATTCGAGAACCTTTCTGCCCCAGCGGCCGTCAGTTCTCCGAACTATGTGCCTTGCCCATTGCCACTTCAACTTACTAATTCATTGAGCTCGCAAAGAAATGCCGAGCATAGCCCTCTCCATAGCTCGTTGAGCGACCATGAGCTTCTTTGGGAGGCCCATTGTAAGAGACCACGTTTCTGTGCCGTAAGTGAACATTGGTAACACACATTGATTATAGATTTTCTTCTTAAGGCACTGAGGAATTTTGGACGAGAAGTTACTACGTAGTTTCCCAAAAGCTTCCCAGCCGAGTTGGATTCGACGATTGACCTCCTCTTGACTCTCAAAGTTGGACCAACTGCAAACTCGGTGGGCGCAACATGGTAATATCATATATTAAATATAAAAAATATATATCAGGCTACAAGCTTTTCCAAAAATAATGAGGGAAAGGAAGAATAAATACGTTTAAAAAATAGTAAAGCGTAAAATAAAATATTATAAAAAAACATAATTTTTACAAAATAAGAGATGGCTGATTTTTAATAAATTATTTGTCAATTGAAGTAAAATAAACGCACTTAACACTTGTGATCGAGTTTAATTCAAAATTTGTCTATTTTGTTAGAGACATTTCGATCGTAATTCACAATATCCAATATTTCTTCCTTTTTCACTTTAGATTGCCCGTAGCATTGAAGCGTAGAGCGGTCAGTATATCATTCCGTGTGAGGTGGACCACTAAATTAGAAAATGTGGAAACCGTTTTAGTAATACTGACCTATATTATACGTATTTATATATTTATATATTATGTTTCATATATATAATTTTGTGAATTATACTTTGAAGCCATTTTGGCGCAGTGGAACAGTCTGGATGTAAAAGTGATTGTGGGTTCGGTTTCTCTTCGATGAATTTTTTTTTCTATTACGGAAAGACGTGCGATTTGCTTTTTTTATTAAATTTTATTGTGCTGAATTGAGCGCCACTTAAAAAGTATGAATTCATGATTTAACACTACATGCATACAATGTCACTTATAACGAAATAAAAAAAAATACATACTGTTAAATTATTACTGGAGTAGATAGCGGGTAACGAGATATCCAATTACTGGGTTCCACAGGAAACCAAAACCACTATATTCCACCAACTGTATAATAGTACAGGCAGAAGTCTATCCTGTTGTATTTGTTAAAATTAAATATTTAAAGAAATTAAGCCTGCGTTCCATGAAACCTATCGAAGTGTCACTAAGCAATGTATTCTCCACTTAGATGCACAAATCTTACGCTCACAAGGAGACTTTTACAAATTTACGCTTCCAAAAATTTATTGTAAAGAGCAATCACATTTAGCAATCATTTTTTATTTTGATTTATTATCTCGCTATTTCCAGGATTCAATGTAAAGCTGAAAGAGAAGTAATCAAGTCACTGTTATTCTGCATTAAATCATAAGCTTTTACATACATGTATGTGTATGTATCATACACGGCATAAAAATATTCATGAAACATCAAAAACATTGTTACATATAAAATAACTTTTCACTGGCTGTGACAGCACAGAAAGG
>JAZFAU010000784.1:0-47152 GCA_037178615.1 Dione vanillae
CCGCTTCTCCAAACGACGTAGGTATTTGCTTTCTTGACCAGATTTTACCATATAAGTTGTGGAGGTATTTACGAACAGATGAACATTTTTTGTATACTATATAGGGGATACCATCAGGACCTGGAGCTGATTTAGATGGTTTCTTTTTGATTTGTTTATTTATTTCCTCTAAAGTTGGTGGGTCACTTTGAAAGTCAGTGTGAGGAATCTCAGGTCGTTGTTTATTTGGCTCCTTATATAGTCTTTCTATATTACCTACTTCGTACGTGCTTCTATAATGTTCATAAGTTGCCTCATCGGTCAAGAAAAGCTTACCTCTATCTTCTTTAAAAATGTTTTTTGAGTACTCAAAAGGATTTTTATCAAAAGCTACCTTGTGTTTAGCCCGGTCGAAATTGTTACGTTGTTCCGCGATCTGTTTCGATATACCTTGAATTAATTTCAGGGTTGACCGTAGCGCCCTAGATAATTGGTGACTAAGATAATTATCGCCTATCGCCTATCGCTTTGGCCGCACGAAGATTCTTTTTTAGCTCTCTTTTTTTCCTCCTCATTTTCGACTTAAACGCGTTTTCTTTGTTTTTACGAGCGTAATGATTTGGAGACGGATATATGGACTGTCACTTTGTTTGTTCATATATGACAACCCCGACTAGTTTGGAGTCTTGTGCCAACTCCCGGCGCGAGCGGTCAGTAGTAGTTGTCGAGAAGTAGTAAAAGGGGCACGTGAGACGGCCGACGCGAGCGCACGTCCTTCCTGAGTCGATATATTAATTAGCGGTGTGATTTTCCCTCAGCCTTATTTGATTTCCCTTTTGTGTATTCCCTCTTGATATTGAACCTGACAAAGACAAACCTACAAAAGATAATAGTGCAAGTAACCCTAAGTGAAGAAGACTAATGTGAAACATTCCATGGCGGCCGTGAACAATCAGTGTTTGTGTTGTGAATTATGAAGATAAGGTACTGTACAATTTCTATTATCCTAAGACCGACTATAAGGTAAATAATTAATAAATAAGCTACCCCTCAGCACGCTTCCACAATTGCGGCATCCTACCCTATTCAATATACATTTTTTGTACAATATACATACAGTAGCAGAGCGTAGTTTCATTATATACAATATACATTTTCTGGTAGCAGAGCGTAGTTCATTATATTCATTATATACTATATACATTTTCTGGTAGCAGAGCGTGGTTTTTCATCCCTCTGGGCCCCCTGATTATAGCGTAGTTTCATGCCCCTGAGTCCCTTTGATTACAGTGTTATTCTCCCGTTTTGGTATTTTGGCTCTTAATTTGGTACCTAACGCATAATTACAATATAATTTGATTTCCTAACCTTTTAAAACGTGTTCGCATCGAGTTGTTTAAAAAATAATGTTATATGAAATTTTTATACATATAATATTGAATATATAATTGTGTAGGGTGAATGTATAATGTGTAAAATATACAAATAAATATTGAATATAATTTTATATATTAAATATAAAATATAATAAATACACATAATATGGTTACATATATTTTATAATACTACGCCTATACGTTATTACCTATCCCGTTTTAAATTATAATTGAAGTTAGTTAAAATATTTTAATATAATTTCCTTAAAAAACTAACTTACTTTAAAATATTATCCCTACACTTTTATTGTTACCCTTTTTTTTTATTTTTATTTAAATGAAGCTTAAGCCTTAATTGTAATCATATTGTATATCATATTATTTTGTTGTATTGCGATATAAGTAGATTGCCGACTCGACGCGTAACTGGTTTCTTATCTCGCCAGTTGTTGTGGATTCATTGTTTATTACGAGTTTATTATTTTTTTAATATTTTAGTTGAGTTATTAGTTTACTTGATTTCTGATATCGCCCGTTGCTAGTGGGTTCATTGTTTATTACGTGTTTATTTTTTTTTAATATTTTAGTTGAGTTATTTGTTTACTTGATTTCTGATCTCGCCCGTTGGTAGTGGGTTCATTGTTTATTACACGTTTATTAACTTTTAATATTTTAGTTCAGTTATTTGTTTACTTGATAATTTAAAATGGCTACTCATGATGAAACAGTAAAATGTTCCTTATTTACGGAAAGCGCGGAATATAGAAAAAATATAGGTGTGATACGCTTTGTTTCCGATTGGATTACCGATACCTCGGAACTTCTTGGTACATCTGAAATACCTAGGTTATTAATTAGGTTCAAGGATTTAGATTCTCATTGTAATTTATTTGTAAACGCGTCCTCAGTGCTCCTGGGTGGGTTAGACCCGGCTATCGATTACCAAGAAATTAGTTATGTAAAAAAAGAAGTGCGTTTAGTAAATAAGAAAATAGACGACCTCCGGGTGCGTCAGTTAGAGTTGTGCCCACCTGCTCCCGTAGTTGATCCTGTCATGGCCAGTACACCCGTAAGAATGAGTAGTAGAAATATTACTGAGCGAACTCCTTATAATAGATTACCTGATTTACCTATCCCTAAGTTTGATGGACGTCCTGACTCCTGGATAAGTTTTATTGATCAGTTTGACAGTGTAGTAGATTCCCAACACCATTTAACCCCCACAATGAAATTACAGTACTTGGTTGGATCCTTAGCAGATGAACCTAAGCGGTTGTTGCTACATTTAAAAATTGAAGAAGGCAACTATGAAGTTGCTCGTGAGTTGTTGAAACAGCGGTATCACAATACACGGGTTCTTGCTGATACCTACATAACCCAGATACTTACCCTGCCGGAGATTTCGAATAAATTTACAGGTTTGCGCGCGGCCTTTTTGAACCCCTTGTTAACTGCCTATCGCTGTTTAGAACGTTTAGAGTTACCCGTCTCCTCATGGTCTTATATGTTAGTACATATATGTTTGACTAAGCTTCCCTCTGATTTGAAATCCCGTTTTGAGCGTTGTTATGGCGGTGACGCTGATGAATTACCTACCTTTAAAAATCTTACTACCTTTTTGGAAGACGAATGTCGTCACTATGACAACGTTGGCAACACCTCCCTTGTAGATTCTAACCTGACGAAATTTAAAAGTACTGTACCTAAACATACTTACTTTGCGGCTCCTCCCTCCCCTATATTAGATAATAGACAAAAAATGTTACCTGTAATAAATAATAGTAAAAAATGTTACCTGTGTGCTTCCTCTTCCCATTACCTCCGTGAATGTCCCGAATTTAGAGCTATGAATCCTAGAGAAAGATCGGGATTTGTAAAACATTCCCGGTTATGTTATAGGTGTTTGGACAAACATTCAATTCTTATGTGCAAGCGGGACTACAAATGTTCAACCTGCGGTCGCTCATCCCATCACACTATGCTATGTTTTAATGATTCCCGTAACCCAATGTATCCTACCTCATCCAATCGCAATCATAATTGTAATTCCAAATTTAATAAACGCAATTATCCGCGTACCTGTCCTTCTTCTACCCGCGGTCCCCATATGGGCGGGGGCCAGCATAAGAAATATTCCCCTTCGCAACTCCAGCGCTCCCCCCAACGACATTCCCAGAGAGCTTCTTCCCCCAGAGAAAATGCTCCGCCCCAACCTAGACAGGTTGAAAATAATATAAGATATCGTGATAATTCCTATAATAGAGAAGATAGACCCACATAGCTAGATACTTGTATTACTCCCCCTTCCCCTTGCCTTAATATCTCACCCAATTCCCTTATATTATTGCCTACTGTTAAATTACACGTTAAAACTGCTAGTGGCTATTTTATTGAAGCGCGTGCCTTATGTGATACCGGTGCCCAGGGTTGCCTCATTACAACCGATCTTGTTGTTAATTACCTCAATTTGACCATCTCCCCCTCCTGTGCCCCTGTACGTGGCATAGGTAATATTCCTTTAGTGGTTTCCCGTGGTTCTATTTCCATGTGTTTTAAACCTTTGTATAGTTCCTTCCCTGAGGTGTCAACCTCTGCTATAGTTATAGATGTGATTGCCGGTACGCATCCTGAGTTTGAGTTCCCTGAGTCTGTGTTTTTTCCTATTAGTGATTTTTCCCTTGCTGACCCTACCTATAATAAGCCTGGCCCGATAGATATACTATTGGGTGCTGACGTGTTCGGCGCGCTTTTATTACAAGATAAAATATTTAACTTTAACGGCCTTACTGCTTTATCTACAATTTTTGGTTATATTGTTTGCGGTCCAGTCGCTGCCGATTATGGTGAATTAGTGCCCCCCATGACTGGAATGTCCTTACCTGTCTCATCGAGAAATTCTGGAAGGTTGAAGAGACCCCTCAAACCATGATTGCTTACCCCTTAGATAACGATGGTGAGATTTATAAATAAAACCCGAAACTTACCCGTTGAGCTATCTGTATCCTTATTCCGTTAGCGCGTAGCGTTTACTTGCGGTCTTCCCTAAGACGACTCTCACTCTTTCTTGACAAAGAAGGAATCATCAGAGTCGGTGGTCGTTTATGAAATTCCTTTAACATTCGAGGAATTAACTACAATTTTTGTTAAAATTGAAGCGGTATTAAATTCCCGGCCGTTATGTCCCTTATCTAATGACCCTAACGATCTAGAAGTTTTGACGCCTGGTCATTTTTTGATTGGCCAACCTCTTAGTGCTTTGCCGGAGTATCCCTATAACAATGTAAAAATTAATCGTTTAACCCGTTTTCAAGTAGTGCAACAGATAACTCAACATTTTTGGTCGCGGTGGCAGTTAGAGTACCTATACACTCTGCAGACTAGGCAGAAGTGGACTGATCCAGTGAATCCTCCAACAGTAGGCGAGCTAGTCCTCATCAAATGATAATTTACCCCCTTTACATTGGCGACGTGGTCGCATTTCCCAACTTTATCCTGGTAAAGATAGCGTTGTGCGTGTGGTCGATGTTAAGACATCGACAGGTATCCTAAAGAGAGCCTTAACCAAATTAGTTCGTCTACCTATTAGTTAGCTACTCCCATTTTCTCGTAAACATTAGATGTTTAGGGCGGGGGCTATGTTTGTTCATATATGGCAACCCCGACTAGTTTGGAGTCTTGTGCCAACTCCCGGCGCGAGCGGTCAGTAGTAGTTGTCGAGAAGTAGTAAAAGGGGCACGTGAGACGGCCGACGCGAGCGCACGTCCTTCCTGAGTCGATATATTAATTAGCGGTGTGATTTTCCCTCAGCCTTATTTGATTTCCCTTTTGTGTATTCCCTCTTGATATTGAACCTGACAAAGACAAACCTACAAAAGATAATAGTGCAAGTAACCCTAAGTGAAGAAGACTAATGTGAAACATTCCATGGCGGCCGTGAACAATCAGTGTTTGTGTTGTGAATTATGAAGATAAGGTACTGTACAATTTCTATTATCCTAAGACCGACTATAAGGTAAATAATTAATAAATAAGCTACCCCTCAGCACGCTTCCACAATTGCGGCATAACCCTACCCCCTACAATATACATTTTTTGGTAGCAGAACGCAGTTCATTATATTCATTATTAATACTATATACACACTTTAATATATATTTTTATATTTTTATTTTGTTATTTATTTTTTTTTTTTTGTTTATGTTACGTGGAAGTTATGTTCTTAATTATATTAATCCAGTTTTTGTCTGTATCCGTTTTATAATGTAGTAGATTTAGTTTTAATAGCTTTTTGTACAGTATTTCTCTTTTAGTATTTTTTTTTTTCGTTTTACTTTTTGTATTTGTTTGTTTTTTTTTATATATATTATTTTAATTATGTAATCAACTCATCTATATCTTTTCCTTGCAACTGGCGGGTGCTTAGTTAATAATTTAAGTAATTTTATTTTTAAATCTTATTAAGACTTGTATATATTTATATATTGTATATCTTATATATCTTGATTTAAATCATTGTTATTATTAATATTTATATTATATTATTTTAAAAATCTAAGTATGGCAAATAGTGATATAGAAATTAACGACTCTTTCCAATCCTTTTCCTCCTCTTCCAGTGGGTCGAGTAGTACAGACTTTCTCAGTATTCCCTCACTAAGTGATAACCTTGATAGTAATTTCTCAGATGTTGGGAAAAAATTTAATATTGTTCATATCAATGCACAAAGTATTCCTGCCCATTACTCAGATCTTCTCACTTCATTCAATAATAGTAATATTCATGCAATATTAGTATCAGAGTCGTGGCTAAAGCCGTGTCTTCAATCGACTTCTTATTCACTCCCAGGGTTTCATCTGATTCGTAACGATCGTATAGGTCGCTCCGGGGGTGGAGTTGCTATATACCTGCGCTCACAAATAATATTTAATATTTTTGCTCAGTCGGAGCAGCAAGCAAATGGTATCCCGGAATTTATTTTTATAGAAGTGCTCCTTTCCCACACTAAGGTGTTGCTAGGAGTTTACTATAGCCCAAACCTTACGATTGATTACTTTTCATCACTTGAAACCCTGTTAGAGCAACTTAAGCCATTATACCCTCACACAATTTTAATGGGCGATTTTAACACTTGCCTATTAAAAGATGATCATCGAGCGACTCGTTTGAAGTCCTTGGCTACTGGTGCTAGTATGCATATACTTCCTCTCGCTGCTACCCATAAATTTCCTAATTGTGTACCTTCACTTCTGGACTTAGTTCTTGTCTCATCTATTCCTCATGTTGAAAAATATGGTCAACATCCTGCAATAGCTTTCTCTTATCACGATCATTATTCTCATTTGGAATCATCAGTAAAATAAAACTCTCCAAAAGTCCAACTTTAATCAAGAATTCTAGTCTGCGACGTAAATTATTGGTGGCATAGATCTGGAATTACAACTGCATGAGTGATTCGCGACGTTCATGTAACTGGGATGATAATATTCTAAGTTAATGATACAATTGTATGATCAAGTTTGTTGCTTATGTAGTATATTTCGAAAGAACCCGTAACATATTTTTTTTTTTTTTTTTTTTTTTTTATATTAACTTAGTTAATATATGTTACCTTAATATATGTTACGGGTTCTTTCGAAATATACTACATAAGCAATAAACAAAAAATACAACTTATATTAACTTAGTATATTATCAACTCTTACAGAAATCTTAAATAACTAAACACTTGTAATTATAAATAAATTCTAGATTAACTTAAAACTAAACTAAATTCTTAATTAAAGTTGGACGCCAGGAGAGTTTTTACACTGAGATTCCAAAGGAGAATACTGAGTGATACGGAACTCTGCCAAAACCGGACCACGACTACTTCAGCGTTTTTTACTTTATTAACAAGCTGACGGCTTCATAAACAGCCGATAGTCAGCCACTGTGCATAAAGGGCGTTTCTATAGGCTACGACAATACAAAACAATTATCAATTATTTTTGAGTAAGGATTTGCTAATTATTTCTAACAGTATATTTATTTAAGTAAATAGAAAAACTTACCCCTACTGTGTAAGAATAACTATCAAAACTTGAACGTAAATATATTTCCTCAATAACAATTAAACTTCCAAAAATTACTGGAATTAAGCATTCAGCTTAACGGTCATTTTAACGGTCAAGTCTTCCACACGTTATCCCCGTTCAACTTTATTTGAGAGAATGTCACATACCCGCTCGTTACACATATGATTTAAATAATAGAACAAAAAAATTATAAAATAAACTTAAAAAACTCATACGATCAAAGGAAGATTTGAACTCGGGTCGGCTGTACAAGCTGCAATACTAGCCACTGCGCTAACAGATGTGGTTTGCTGGATGTTGAAAATTATATATAACATAATACTATTCCTGGTCAGTTCGTTAGTAAGGTCGAAATACTTATTAAGTTTAAGGTGGTGACTTTTCGGGATATTTGTTTCCCACGGAACTGTAAGTTCTACCAGTACTACGCGTTTTAGGCTTCGAGAGTAAAGAAAAATATCCGGTCTAGATGACGAAACACAAATATCCTCAGGGATTCTATACTGTTTCTCATACGTGTCCATCACAAGTGTCCAATCAGGAGCTGGATCTAATATGGAGAAAGGCTTTTGTGTAGATTTTTTATAAGAACCTTCTTTCACAAACTCTATTGAGCGTTTGCTGGTTGTTATGTTTCTCTGCGCTCTTGCAACTGAAAGACTAACGGCTTCACGTATGATTTCTAGTACTTTGTCATGGCGCCGCGAGTATTGACCACTATCCAAGAGTACCCTACACCCCACCAGCATATGTTTAGCTGTCCCCACTGCCTGCCCTTTGCAGATGTAGCAAGATTTATCGGTAGCTTTACCCCATCTTACTAAATTACTTTGATCTGGAAGAGTCATTTGGAACGCATTTAGGTAGAATTTTAGTAGTGCTGGAGACCAGTCGTGAATTAGGGTGCGCCATTTTAAAGCTAAAGGGATACAGAATTCTCCTATAGTTAGCCACTCATTTTGCATTTCTAAGCCCATTGCGTGCACCTTATACTTATCGTTCTCGTCTTGCCGAATAAAAAATTTTATTATGTCTGTGTCTTGGACTTTCCTCTTTGATCCTAACCCTACTTTACTAAATTGTGCTCCTATCATAAATTGCTTATGGAATTTAAGTCTTGACTCGAGCTCTGGGACACTTTTGTCTTTTGGGAGTGAGGTAACAATCTCATCCCGAGATTTTCCCAGAATATGTGTTTTGGCGACTCTTAGATGTTTATAGACCTCTGATGGTTTCTTTAATCTCAACCCAAAATTATTTTGGTCTCTAAATAAGGTTGAGGTGTCCGCCGAATGCGCTAGCCCAAGCCAAAACTTCAGCATCTTTATGACGCTTGCATCTAACTTTGCCAAGAGGGTTTTATTAAAATCATATACGAGGAAAGGCCAATTCAGACGTGATGTTAGAAAATTGTCGTAAATCCAAGCTTTCTTGACATTACTTATAGGTCGATGGTCTACCTTTTCAAGATCCGTCATAAAGCTGTCGACTAGTACATCTAATGATGGAGTTCGGCCTTTGTAATCTATTTTCTTACCGAGAAATTTAAAAGGTGCCGCCTCGGAAACTACAGCAATGCATTCTCCGCCAATTTTTAGTCCCGGATCGTAGGAGGTATATTTTGTGTCTCGTTTTCGCAGACAAAGACAGTGACACTTACTAGGTTTTGTCCTCATTCCTTTTGTCCACGTGCAAAATTCGTCTACTTCATCCAATAGCAGCTGGCATTGCTTTGGATTCCTAGTGAGTATCGCGAGATCGTCCGCAAAAGCAAGAATAGATTCCGTGTACTTGTTATTGAATTTAAACCGATAACCCCATTTTTTCTCATGTTTTGTTAGAATATCTAGTAAAATATTAATAACGATATTAAATATTATTGGGGATAAACAACAACCCTGAAAAAGACCTACATTATAGCCTAAAGGTTTTGAATTGCCGTCTTTTGAGGTTATAACAAATTTTAATTTTGAATAGTATGACGCGATTATGTCGCTTACTGTCGTAGGAAAATTATACCATTTTAAAGCGAACATCAATAGATCGTGTTGTACTGATCCAAACGCGTTTTCTAAATCTATCCAACATACCGTAACTTGTCTCTCACACGTTCTGGCGTCTTTTAAGCTAGCAGTTAACAAACTATTATGCTCCAAGCATCGAGAAATTCCCGGCAGAAACCCTTTCTGGTAATTCGGCTTGAAGTACCTATTGCTAATCATAAAATGGGTCATTTTCGCTTGAAGTACTGAGAAAAAGATTTTAGATAAAGTATTGGTAAGAGCAATCGGTCTAGTATCTTTTGGATCTGTTACCCGGTCTTTTTTGGGAATGAGGACAAAAACTGCTTCTCCAAACGAAGTAGGTATTTGCTTTCTGGACCAGATTTTATCATATAAGTTGTAGAGGTATTTACGAACTGATAAACATTTTTTGTACACTATATAAGGGATACCGTCAGGACCTGGAGCTGACTTAGATGGTTTCTTTTTAATCTGTTTATTTATTTCCTCTAAAGTTGGTGGGTCACCTTGAAAGTCAATGTGAGGAATCTCAGGTCGTTGTTTATTTGGCTCCTTATATAGTTTTTCTATATTAGGCACTTCGTATGTGCTTCTATAATGTTCATAAGTTGCCTCATTGGTCAAGAGAAGCCTACCCCTATCTTCCTTAAAAATGTTTTTTGAGTACTCGAAAGGATTTTTATCGAAAGCAACCTCGTGTTTAGCCCGATCGAAATTATTGTGATGTTCCGCGATGTGTAACGATATCCCCTGAATTAATTTCAGGGTTGACCGTAGCGCTCTAGACAATTGATGACTAAGATAATTATCGCCTAAAGCTTTGGCCGCACGAAGCTTCTTTTTAAGTTCTCTTTTTTTCCTTCTCATTTTCGACTTAAACGCGTTTTCTTTGTTTTTATGAGCGTAATAATTTGGAGGTGGATACATATCATTAAAATAGTCGTAAATAGTTTTTTGGATTCATAAAATCCCTACAAAATAAGAAAAATGCAGCAAAATTACGCTATAAATTAAACCCGAATGATAAAAATAGATTAAAATACAAAAAAGCTCGTAATCATTGCAACAGGGTGTGTAGAGACCAACAACGACGCCATATTCATAAATCTGTAATCGAAGAAAACGACCCTTCGAGAGTATGGAAATTTCTTGAAACAATAGGAGTAGGTAAAGCTCGTCAAAGTGTAAATCCTCAAAATATAGACTTAAATAAGCTTAATAAGCATTTCTCCTCTTCTAGTAGCATTGATGATACTACCAAGCAAAACACACTAAATCAATTTACTGCTTTGACCTCTCCTAACGTTCCTAGCTTTTTCTTTAATCAATTTACGGAAAATGATGTTGAGAGGAATATTATGGCAATCAAGTCTGATGCTGTTGGAGCTGATTCTGTCAGTCGTAAAATGATCATCCCTTTACTTGATATATTATGTCCTATCCTGACGTCCATGCTCAATTTTTCCATTAAAAGCTGCGTGTTTCCTTCAGCATGGAAGGAAGCACAAATCATTCCCTTACCCAAAAAGAATAATCCCACCTGTGATAACGATTATCGGCCAATTTCCATTCTCCCTTTCCTATCTAAAGTCCTGGAACGCCTAGTGCAAAATCAACTTACACATTTCCTTTCTAAAAATAACCTTCTCAATCCTTTACAATCTGGTTTTCGTCCTGGTCATAGCACGACAACTGCACTTCTTAAAATTGCAGATGACATTAGAGAAAGTATGGACAGAAAACAGCTCACAATATTAGTTTTGCTAGATTTTAGTAATGCTTTTGGTACCGTTGATTTTGATATCTTGCTTGCCACTTTAGCTTCTCTTAACATATCTCCTAACGTAATTGATTGGCTTCGTAGTTACCTGTATGGTCGCCGGCAGCGTATACGAATTAACGATTCGTATTCAGACTGGTCACATATGAGTGCCGGTGTTCCACAGGGTGGCGTGTTGTCTCCTCTTTTATTTTCTCTTTTTATTAATAATATTTCTTATCATATCTCTTCTCTTTACCACCTCTATGCAGATGACTTACAAATTTATTGGCGTTCACAAGTATCTGAAATGCGTGCTGCAATTAACTTTATAAATTATAACCTATTAAACATATCCAGATGGAGTAGGTCTTTTGGACTGCAACTAAATCCAAGCAAGACACAAGCTATAATTGTCGGTAGTCCAAAGCTTATTTCTAAACTTGACGTGAGCACCTTACCTGCTTTAACTTTAGAAGGTCAAATAATACCGTTTCAAAAGACAGTTAAAAATCTTGGGATTATTTTTGACCAAAATATGTCTTGGGATTCGCAGATCGGCCAAGTTAGCAGAAAAATGTTTGCATCAGTTGGGAATCTTTTTAGATTGCGTAATTTTCTACCTATTCCAACTAAAATTACGTTAGCACAATCTCTCCTTCTACCAATACTTGATTACGCTGATTCATGTTATCTGGATCTAAAAGAGGAGCAGTTAAACAAACTGGAGCGGTTACAAAATCGGTTCATATTCGGGCTCAGAAAGTATGACCATGTCTCAGAGTTTCGTAAAAAGCTCAAGTGGCTCCCAATCCGTCTTCGCAGGAATACTCATATTCTCCATCTTCTTTTCTGTGTACTCTTTGATCCATTTACCCCTCCTTACCTCAAAGAGCGTTTCCAATTTCTAGGACACTCTCATCCCTGTAATCTCCGCTCAGACCAAAATTTGACACTAAAAATTCCCTCCCACTCTTCTTCCTTCTATGCTAACTTCTTTACAATCACAGCTTCTCGTCTCTGGAATGATTTACCTAGTAATATCAGACGGGCCAAATCATTTTATACTTTTAGGAGACTTTTAAGACGACATTTCCATGCCCTCTGATCATCGTTTATTCATATTTACATCACTGCCAATGTTATTTTGTAAGTATATACTATGTGTATGTTTGTATGTATTTATGTATGTATGTATGTATGTATGTATGTATGTATGTATGTATGTATGTATGTATGTATGTATGTATGTATATATGTATGTGTGTATATTTGTTTGTATCTGTATGTATATGTATGAAGTGTAGTGTGTATATAATAGCGTAGATGGTCCGTAATAAAACTAAATATCAACACACCACAGTTTATTTTAACAATAAGCACAAGCAAGCACAATGTAATTTAAAGTACAGTCAAAATGATAGAAGGAATACTGATAGAAGGTGAATAATGAAAGCGGAAAGCGTGAGAAGGCGTTAATATAAATTAATAGCACTTATAACTCGTACGTAACTATGAATATATAAGCATCGGGCAAGAGTGTCGCGTGGCCAGCGGTTAGTAGCGGACTGGTGACTGCGGCCGGTAATGCAACGCAGGCGCATCGGCTCGAACGCAGCGAGCTTGACGCATGACGTTACATATATATATAAAATCGGCGTACGCGTGCCCGTGTGTACATAATTTATTTATTTTTGTGATCTATTTTATTTTATTTTATTTTTATATAAACTTCTATAATATGATCTAAACTAATTTTATAATATATATATAAGTATAACTTTATTTACATTAATTTATTTATTTACAATAAATGCTCCGCTACACCACCTCCCTCCTGAGACCGTCCCTACGGGCGATAATAGTCGGGAAATTTAACCCTCCGACCTGACCTGGTATTTTTAACAATATTTTTGTTAATATTAGGAGTGAGTGTTGATGTAGGTGATTGGCTGTGTTTGTGCGTGGGTGTAAGTTTGGGAATGTGTGTAGAAGTATGATTGTCAGTGTGTGTGTCACGCAGTATGTAGGCAGGCTTTAACCTATCTATAGATACGGTGACTGTTTTGCCATTGACAATAATTTTAAATACTTTATCTCCCCTGGTCAGGACTTCATGTGGTCCCGTGTACGCAGGTTTCAATGAGCCAGCTACAACGTCATTCCGCAAGAAGACATGAGAAGATGTAGCTAGGTCTTTAAAAACGAAAGGAGATCGATGTCCACTGTGACGTGACGCTGGAGGTGGTTTAATCCTATTGACGAAACAGCGTATTCGTGCTATAAAATTTGTGAAATCATAGCCTGACTGCTCAGGTGGTAAAAAAAAATCTCCTGGAAGGCGTATATTCTCGCCGTAAACGAGCTCGGCGGAAGAAGTTTTTAGGTCGTCCTTTAAAGCCGTTCTTATTCCTAATAAAACAATAGGAAGAGATTCGACCCAACAGCTATCAGCGTGGCAGGTTATGGCAGCTTTTAGCTGCCGGTGAAACCTCTCCACCATTCCATTCGACGAAGGATGATAAGCTGTAGTACGACTATGAACAAACCCTATAGTTTGTGACAAAATTTTAAACAACGAGGATTCGAACTGGGTTCCTCTATCTGTCACTATTTTGAATGGGCAACCAAACCGTGAGATCCAGCCGTTCAGCAAGGCTTTTGCCACCGTTTCAGCCGTTATGTCTGGAATTGGTATTGCCTCAGGCCAACGTGTAAAACGGTCGACGGCCGTGAGACAATAACGATATCCCAACGAAAGAGGTAACGGTCCGACTAAATCAATGTGTACGATCTGAAATCTACCGCGAGGTAGGTTGTAAGCTCCTAATGGAGCAGATACGTGCTTGGTTACCTTGCAACGTTGGCATGCGATACAATTGCGTACCCACTCGCGACAGTCCTTACGAAGTCCTGGCCACACGTAACGATCGCTAACTAGCTTAATAGTTGCCTTGGCTCCAGGATGGCTCAAACAATGCAAAGACTCAAAGATTTGTCGCCGATATATTTTTACAACGTAAGGTCTAGGATCAGGGCCACTTACATCACATACTAATGTAATGTCAGTACCAGGCAGCTTCACCTTACCTAGACGTAGAGACGTAGTCCCTCCAAGAAGATGCTGTAACTCGGGGTCACTGGATTGCGCTGCTGCTAACCTATCAGGGTCGACCGGCAGCGCAATTTCTTCCACTCTGGACAAGGTATCAGCGACGACGTTATCCTTACCTGATATATGTCTTACGTCAGTGGAAAACTGAGAAATAAAATCTAAGTAACGAAACTGCCTGGGTGAACAATTTTCTTTTCTGGAAGTAAAGGCAAAAGTAAGTGGCTTATGGTCAGTATAAATAATAAACTCGCGAGCTTCAACCATGTGCCTAAAATATTTTATGGCTTCATAAATAGCCAGGAGCTCGCGGTCATACGGAGAGTACTTGGTCTGAGACGGAATGAGTTTTCTTGAAAAGAAAGCTAAAGGCTTCCAAGTGCCATGTTTTAATTGCTGCAATACAGCTCCAATAGCCGTATCGGAAGCGTCGGTTACAAGAGCTAGTTTGGCATTGCTATCAGGGTGTGCCAGTATAGCCGCCTGGCATAAACTCTGCTTGCAAGCCTCGAACGCCTTAAGCTCCTTACCTCCGAATGTGACCGGCTGAGATCCCTTAACTGATCCGGTTAAAAGAGCATTTAACGGAGCTTGATGTGATGCTGCATCTGGAATGAACCTGCGGTAGAAGTTAAGCATTCCTAGAAATCTACGAAGCTCCTTAACAGTTTTGGGCTGCGAAAAATTTTTAATAGCCTCTACCTTATCAGTTAAGGGTTTAGTGCCTTCGCTGGAAATAGTGTAGCCTAAGAAAGTGACTTTAGGGGCACCAAATACACACTTATTTGGGTTCAAGACCATACCGAATTCTTTGAGCCTTTTGAAACTTCATGCAGATGTTTTTCATGAGTTACGGGATCTGGTGAAAAAACTAATATATCGTCTATGTATGGATAGACAAAATCTAACCCTCGCAACATCTCATCCACGAACCGCTGGAACGTCTGCCCTGCATTACGAAGACCAAACGTCATGTAGGGGAACTCGTATAGTCCAAACGGTGTCGTAATGGCGGTTTTACAAATGTCAGATGGGTTGACAGGGATTTGATTGTACGCTTTTGTTAAATCCAGTGTAGAAAATACGGTACAATTGCATAAGTTGTGTGCAAAATCCTGGATGTTACGTATCGGGTATCTATCAGGAATTGTACGTGCATTCAGCCTGCGGTAGTCACCACAGGGTCGCCAACCATTTTTTTTTTGGTGCCAGGTGTAAAGGAGAGGCCCAAGGAGACTCTGAAGGTCTGCAAGTGCCCATCTGTAGCATAGCCTCAAATTCAGCTTTAGCAATTTTAAGCCTATCCGGTGCCAGCCTACGTGGTGTACAGGACTCTGGCGGTCCAGGTGTGGTACGGATGTAATGCAGTGTACTGTGTTGTGGAGTTTTATTTATACCAGCTGGACGGGTGATGTCAGGGTATTTAGCTAGTATGTTATGATACAATGAATCACCGGACATCACCTTCACTGAAAAAACATTTTCCGGAAAATTGGCAAGTGAAACCGGGGTACCGAGCGTAGTATGTTGATCTATTAATCGTTGGTTACGTATATCTACAATTAAATCATAGTGAGATAAAAAATCAACGCCTATTATCGCCCGCGTTACATCGGCCACAATAAATTGCCAGGGAAAGTCGCGTCTTAAACCTATATTTAAAACTAAATTAATATAACCGAATGTACTGATCACAGAACCATTAGCGGCACACAAATCAAAATCGGTTTTTTCGCGACGTTCTTTTAACATCGATCGCGGAAACACACACAAATCACTTCCCGTGTCTATTAAAAATTTAGTTTTTGAACGTTCGTCCGTTACAAATAAGCGACCGTTTTTAGGACAGGCGTCGGCCGCCATAACAAACTGCCCTACACTTTTCCCGAAAAATTACACGGTGGTACACATTTATTTGCTTTATCACCGTATTTATGATGGTACCAACACGAAGGGTGCTTACGGTAATTAGAAGCTGACCTGGACCTTGGGCAGGATCTTGAACGGTGACGCCTAGGCGAGTGACGCCGGCGTCTGGAACCATCATCGAAGCGACTACGGCGAGGTGAACGGGTGTACTCGTCTACCTTCAGTGCTAACAGCTCCACCATCCTCTTCAGCTCGGAGATCTCACTGCTAGAATGCGTAGTACTGGTGGACGTGGCAGCGACGTTATAAGGTGACGTCAGCTCTTGTATCCGGTCCGCTAAGTCTGCCAGCTGCTCCAGTGAGTGCGTTGGTTGCGAAGCCAACACAGTTTGAATATTGTGTGGTAAGCGGTTGCTCCATATGGACTTCACAAAATCATCTGGAACAGATGGGCCTGCCAGGTCTTGAAGATGCCTCAAAAATTGAGACGGCTTCCTGTCTCCGAGTTCTTCATGAGTAAGTAACTGTTTTACTTTTTTCTCATGAGAAGCGGACAATCTCCTAATCAGCTCCAACTTTATTTTGCCGTAACGATTCTTCGCCGGGGGATTTATTATGATGTCCTTTACGCTTTTTGCATATTGCATGTCTAAGTTTGTTATAACGGTGGAAAACTTAGATCGGTCATCCTCGATATTAAAGCTCTCGAATATACCTTCTAGTAGAGCGAACCAAAGTTCTGGATCTTCTGGTGAGAAAGGAGGCACCTTGAGGTTGCATTTAGGTGAAGATCCATCATGCGCACCTACATCCATTGCCATACGTGTCTTACGTGCACGACGTACGGTAACATGGCCGCTCTTTTGTGACTCGGCACTTTTGACGGAGTCACTGCTCTCGCTCATTTTAATCCGTGTTCTATTCGGGGTCACCAGTGAAGTGTAGTGTGTATATAATAGCGTAGATGGTCCGTAATAAAACTAAATATCAACACACCACAGTTTATTTTAACAATAAGCATAAGCAAGCACAATGTAATTTAAAGTACAGTCAAAATGATAGAAGGAACACTGATAGAAGGTGAATAATGAAAGCGGAAAGCGTGAGAAGGCGTTAATATAAATTAATAGCACTTATAACTCGTACGTAACTATGAATATATAAGCATCGGGCAAGAGTGTCGCGTGGCCAGCGGTTAGTAGCGGACTGGTGACTGCGGCCGGTAATGCAACGCAGGCGCATCGGCTCGAACGCAGCGAGCTTGACGCATGACGTTACATATATATATAAAATCGGCGTACGCGTGCCCGTGTGTACATAATTTATTTATTTTTGTGATCTATTTTATTTTATTTTATTTTTATATAAACTTCTATAATATGATCTAAACTAATTTTATAATATATATATATAAGTATAACTTTATTTACATTAATTTATTTATTTACAATAAATGCTCCGCTACATGTATATGTGTATGTATGCGTATGTATGTGTGTATGTTTTTTTAATATTTTTATTGTTCACATCCCCAACCCTTGTCCTTTCTATATGCCCTATGCCTTAAGGTTGCCTGGAAGAGATCGCTATTTTAGCGATAAGGTCGCCTCTTGTACGTCTCTTATTTTGTTTGTTTACTTTCTTTGTTGTTTTCTTTATGGGTGTACAATAAAGAATATTATTATTATTATTATTATTTAAATGAGAAGAAAACTGCTTAGCATTCTATGGATTCACCGTGCGGGTGCCGGGCCCATCGCGTTATAGGAAAAGGAGCTCCGATCAGCGCTTGGGACTTGCGACCGAAGTGTAGGTTTAAAGGGGCCCCTTTAAAATGCATTAATGCTCACCTTCACTGTCCGAGCTCCTCCCACTACCTAACCAAATTTTAAACGATTCTACCAAAGCCGCCTTTGAAGTGCGTTCTAGAAATGAATTTATAATAGTTCTAGACAGGCCGAGATCTTTGAGTAAACTATAGAGAGATTTCGCTGTTATACCTCTCGCTCCTACTTCAACCGCAAATAAGCTAACTCTAAACCTATTCCTGGTCAGTTCGTTTGTAAGATCAAAGTATTTATTAAGTTTTAGATGGTGACTTTTTGGGATATTTGTTTCTCACGGAACTGTAAGTTCTACCAGTACTATGCGTTTTAGGCTTCGAGAATAGAGAAAAATATCCGGTCTGGATGACGAAACACAAATATCCTCAGGGATTCTATACTGTTTCTCATACGTGTCCATCATAAGTGTCCAATCGGGAGCTGGATCTAGTATAGAGAAAGGTTTTTGTGTGGTATTAAAAAATTAATAAACACGTAATAAACAATGAATCCACCAACAACGGGCGAGATAAGAAACCAGTTATGGTCGAGGTCGGGAACGCGTCGAGTCGGCGATCTAATATATCGCAATATAATAATATAATATGATATATAATATGACTACAACTATAATTAAGGCTTAAACTTCATTTAAATAAAAATAAAAAAGGGGTAATAATAAAAACAATAGTGTAGGGTTAATATTTAAGTAAGTAAGTTTTTTAAGGGAATTATATTAAATTATTTTAACTAACTTCAATTATAATTTGAAACGGAATAGGTAACGACGTATAGGCGTAATATTATAATATATATGTAACCATATTATATTTATTTATTATATTTTATATTTAATATATAAAATTATTTTCAATATTTATTTATATATATTACACATTATACATTCACACTACACATTTATATATTCAATATTATGTGTATAAAAATTTTATATAATATTATTTATAATAAAATATAATTCACGAGCATACTCGGATGAAACGCGTAGTATAATTCTATACTGAATACATACACATTGTTGTCACATTTTATTGTTCTTACGAGAATTATATAAGTGCATTAAATTACGAACAATCTTTGGAACGAAACTATAAACGTTTAGGTCAAAAATAGCGTCGTTACGAGCACGTTTTTTAAAAGGTTAGGAAATCAATTAAATTATGTAAATTATATTGTAATTATGCGCTAGGTACCAAATTAAGAGCCAAAATACCAAAACGGGAGAATAACACTATAATCAAGGGGATTCAGAGGTATGAAACCACGCTCTGCTACCAAAAAATGTATATATTGAATAGGGTAGGCAACTAAGCTCTGCTACCAAAAAATGAACATTGTAGTGGGTAGGGTATGCAACCACGCTCTGCTACCAAGAAATGTATAGTGAATAGGGGGTAGGGATAGTTCAGCAATTGTGGAAGCGTGCTGATGGGGAGGTTTTATATTAATTATTTACCTTATAGTCGGTCTTAGGATAATAAAAATGTACAGTACCTTATTTTCATAATTCACAATACAAACACTGATTGTTCACGGCACCATGGAATGTTTCACATAAGTCTTCTTCACTTAGGGTTACTTGCACTATTATCTTTTGTAGGTTTGTCTTTGTCAGGTTTTTTTTTTTTTTTTTTTTTTTATTGAATAAAACACATCCACGGGTGTGATTGCCCGTGCCCTTTTTTAATTTTTTATTTGACAATTTGGCGTTCACTGTACAATTTACCACTTAGACTACTAAGACTACTTAAACTAAAGAGGGTGTTTTCCCTACTGACAATTTTTTTTTTTTTTTTTTTTTTTTTTTTTTCCATTAACTTTATCTATTGTGTTATGTTTTTCTTTACATGGACATGCATGTTTGGGTGTACAATTTTTCTTAACTACTAAGGTATTAGTAACTTAGCTTAACTTAGGTACATCATTATTTGAAAATTTAACTTAGGTACATCATTATGACAAATTTGAAATTATTGCGTTAGTCAGGCTGTCGCATAACCCCGGTTTTTAGTTTCAGGAGCAACGTCTTCACCACCTTTTCGTCCCTTTGTGACATTGCTCCTTTTAGGTTTTCCTCGATAATCTCCTTTGTAGATGCACTTACCGCTCGGTGGATTAGAGTTCCAATGGCGTCACCACTGTCGTCGGAGTAATAGACACAGGTGTTAGTATGCCTAGTTACTGCGACTACCGCCTGAGGAACGCTTTCATGGATACGGAGCCTTGCGCTTCCGGTTCGGACAATGATGACCTCCTTATACGTCAGTCCCTGGGCCTCGTGGATAGTCATAACGCGCGACCCGGCTCCGGAGCCATACCCCATGTCCCTTAGGACCTTCTTCTCCTCCTGCGTATGGACCAGGTAGAGGGTTCCGTTTCTGCTGGCTGGTATTCTCGCGCCGGTATACCCGATGATTTCCAGGGAGCGGATGACGGGGCTTGAGGAGTAAATGGTGTTATAGACTCTTTTAACGGCATAGGCGACGTCCATCGGGCTCCGATGCGTGCATGGCAACTCATTTGTGATATTTGTTGTCAGGCTTGGGCTGCTATACCTCAGACCGAAAAGATTGTGTCTTTCGATGTAAGGCAGCTGGTTTGTATCTCCGATGAGGGTAACTTGTTTTGCTCCTGACAGCCTCGCCGCCATAACTATGGCCCCGAAGTGGTTCATGAGGGCTTCGTCCACCGTAAGACGGTTTATAGTTGTTCCCTCATGAAAGCCATTTACTAAGATTGAGGCCATAGTTCGCACTTTCTTCATTGCATCAGTGCCGATGCGGTGTGCCAGCCTCTCTCTTAAGTCCTTCGCGGCTTCGACTGTGGTAGTTACTATAACTTCTGTCTCCTCATCGAATTGCCCGACGATGTGAGTTGTCTTGCCGCATCCCGGGACCCCGTTTATCCAGGACATTCTTGGTAGCTCCCAATCCACGAAGGCTGCGCCCGGCTCTGGGTTCCCCGAAATAGTTTTAGCTGTTTCGAGTATCCCATCGTCCAGCATCACCCTCGTGCATTCGGCCACTACCACTACTGGGTCACTCTCGGGTGTCTGAAATTTTAGTGCGGTGGTGTCTCCTCGTGTTTGTGATTCAATCAGTCCGACAAAGCCGTTTGTTTTATTGTACGCCGCCATGTACTGTCCCTCCATTTTTCCACGTAGTATACGAGAGCTGTTGTTGTCATATATGGCGGCTTCGGCTTCCTCAAGTTCTACTTCAAGCAGACTGGTATTACCCCTCTCAAAGATTTGCAGGATCCTGCTGCAGGTGGTTATGTTTACCTCGCGGGTCGCTTTTATAATGGCAAGAAATTCTATGTACGCGTTTATAGCATGTTCGCGTGGGTTCCTCGCTGGTTGGAACTCAGGTGGTGTTATCTTGCCCTTGCTGTGCCTTAGCGTGCCTTTACGTTGCCCTTCGTGGCCATGTTGGTGGTGGGTGCTTAAGAAGGCTCTGACCGCGCATTCCTGCATTTGGATTTGTTGCATTTTTGAGGGGCTTTGACGCGCTGGAGGAGTTGTGTGAGTGGTTCTACCGAGAATGACTTTCGCCAGTGCCGTTGATGTTGAGTCAGTTGAGGTGTTTGATACTGTATTTGGGGAGGCAGGTTTAGGGTATAGCTGTTTCTGTAGTCGCTCGGATCCGCTGGGTTGTTTTTCTTCAGAAGGGGGTCTTTTGTTGGGGGGAAGTTTGACTTGCAAAAATCTTAAGTCTTCTCCCCTATTTTCGTAGACTACTAGGTGGTGGATGTGGGAGGCCCTAAGGCATCCATAGTGGTCGGCTATGCCACCTCTATCGGGCCCAACCCTCATTGAGTCTACGCTGATGGTCATTGGCTTCCCTCCAGTTACACGGTCCCCTACTCTTTGGAGAAACGCATCGGTCTGGCTGAAGGGGGACTCCTCTTCCCATTCGAACAGCGCGATCATTTTGTTATGTACTCGTAGTAATCGGCAGGGGGGATCTTTCCCCATGCTCCAAGTTAATGAGGTGATTTTTGTTTGCTGACCGTTTGTGTTTGCGTGCTTCCTTTGAGGAGGATCGTTAGTCCTGGTGATAATTGGAATTTATTCGGATATTCCGAGCGACTAAATGCTATGCCTACCCTCTCTGCGTCTTCCCTCATGTAAAGGGCTACACTCTTTAGTGATATGCCGGGATTTCCGGGAATGGCCCATTTCTGGAACACGTCTATGACTGTTTGTTGGGCTGGTGCAGGTGGTGTGCTCTGAGGCGGATGCGTCCCGGTGAGGAGATTGCTTATTCTTCTCCTCAGTGTGTTTATTTTCTTAATCAGGGGGTTCCGTGGGGGGGGTCTTGGTTGAAGTGTGGAGTGTGATGGCAGTGTAGTTGTTAATTGTGTTTGTGGAGTTTGTATTATTTGCGGAGCCGTTTGAGCGGGGATTGGTTGTGGTTGTGTATGTGTATGTTGTGCTGGTTGTGTAGGTGGGGGTGGTGCTAGCGCGGAGAGGGGGGTGGCCGGCGAGGTGTTCCTTTGAGCGGCTGACGTTACGGCTTTTCTGGCAAATGTGAGGAAGGGTTCTCTGGTAGTATCTGCCTCCAAGATGGACTGAAGTGCATGCTGGTTTAGATGTTGGCTGATATTTGCCTCCAGCATTGCTCTGTCAGCGCCGTATCTGGGGCATTCCAGGATAATGTGGATTACTGTTTCCTCACTTTGCGGATCGCAGACATATGATGGGCTATCTTTTAAATGAAACCTGTGCAGGTAGGCGGCAAAACCCCCGTGGCCAGTCAGCAACTGAGTGTCAGTAGGTGTTATGCTGATCTTTCTTACCAGCTTGTATGCTTTTTTCACATCTGGTAAGAATATTTTTGTAACTGACCCTGTGAGGGAGGCCTCGTATCTTTCCTGCCACTTCCTGACAGACGCCTCGCGTATCCGCCTTCGGACATACGATGCTGGTACTTTATCGTAGTCCGGAGCCGTCTTCTTTGTTAGTGCCGCTTTTTTTCGCCAGCTCATCTGCCCTCTCATTGCCTGGTGTTCCTACGTGGGCCCTGAGCCAGAAGAACCGCACTACTCTGCCTTCATTCCGAATCTCGCGTAAGAAGCTCTTCATTTCCAGGCCTAACGGGTGGGTCGTCAATGGAGACCTGAGTAGGTCTAACGAAGATCTTGAGTCACTTAAGATATTGGTTGTGCTCGTTTTCGACTTCCTAACCAATTGTATTGCCCTGAAGAGTGCATACATTTCAGATTGGAATACGGTGTTGTGCGGCTCTAGTCGAAATGTGGAGAACCTTATTTCTCTTCCTCGATCCCACCATGTAAGGGCGGCTCCTACCTTTCCCTCAATCTTACTGCCGTCTGTAAATATGAGGGGACCGACGATCTGGTGCTTTTCAATGGTCTCTTGCTCAAGGTTCTCCAAGCGCGTATACTCAGTTGTTATGAGTCGTGATGGATGTGGGTTTTGCGTTGGTCCAACCCTGCGCTCTATTTCGCGTCCTGGCGGTAGAAGGTCCACGCAGTAGCCTTTTTTAGATTTGAATAATGTAGCGGCCTCTTGGATACGAAGGTCGAGGGAGAGAAGGCCCGAGAGGACGAGGGACGAGGATAAGGATACCGTCCTGTGCGCTTTGCAGATTTTTTGGGCGAATCCTCGCTGCAGTGAGTCTAGTTGTTTCTTTATGATTTGCTTCTCTGTTGCAGGGGACCACGCGCTTGCCGCGTACAGGACGATAGGCTCTATCACCGCCACATAGATGGTCCTCACGATCTCGCCGTTCAGACCCCAAGTCACCCTCGCAGCGCACGCAAGTTGTTTATAAATGTCTGCCGCTTTTTTGCAGATCGCGGATGCGTGAGCATTAAAGGTCAATTTGGAGTCTATAGTGAGCCCCAGGAGTTTTATTTCCGAAACCAGACTCAGTCGAGTACCAGACATGTGGATAATCGGGGCTTCAAACTTGAGCTTCTTTGTGATAACCATCGCGTGAGTTTTATGCGCGGCGAAGCTCAATTTGTTTTCGGCCCCCCACTCCTGCACTGAGACCAAGGCAGATTCGGCTTTGGCTTGTAACTCCCTGCTGTTGTGACTTGAGAAAGCGAGAACCACATCGTCCGCAAAGGCCTGACAATATATCCCCCCGGACGCCATTTTGTGTGGAAGTGAGTCCAGGATTAGGTTCCAGAAGGTCGGCCCGCCGATTGATCCTTGGACACAACCCTTCGTGGTTCCCTTTTCACTGGTTGCTCTGGCGTAGTTAACAATGACCCTTCGATCCTGTAGATAGGACGTCACCAAGGCGTATAAGTTTCTCGGGCAGCGCTTGCGTACCAGTTGGTGTTTAATGGCTGGCCACCATGCATTGTCAAATGCGCCCTCTATGTCTAGAGAGACCAGTAATAAGATTTTCTTTTCCTGTGCGGTCTCACGCTGTATGTGCTGTATCAGGTCGTAAAGGGCGTCCTCTGTTCCTCTCTGCGGCATGAAACCGTACTGGCTAGGATGGAGCGTTGGTAGCAAATGCCATTGCAGTCTCCCCACTAGAAATTTTTCCACTATCTTCCCCATGATAGACAGTAGTCCTATGGGTCGGTAGGATTTCGGGCTAGTATAGTCGTCTTTGGCCGGCTTGCGGAGGATGCAGACGTGGGCAATTTTCCACTGCTTGGGGAAGTATGCCATGAGTAGACACTTATTGGCCAGTGCCAGAAAAACTTCCCTGTCGCAGTTGATTGCCGCGCTGCATATGTCAGACGTTAATCCATCCGGTCCCGGGGCTTTCTTGGGATTCTGGCCTGAGAGAACCATTTCCAGTTCCGCGTCCGTGAAAGGTGGGTCATCGTCCGACAGGTCTTGTATTTCCGCTAGTGTTTTGTTCTCCGCGGCATCTCTGACGCGCTTGTGCTCCTCGGTTTCGTTTTCCTCAGAGTCATCAGGATAGAACGTCTTTGCTAGGAGCTCTGTCACTTTGTCAGGCACTTTGCTTGTGACATTTCTGTTTCTGTCTGTCATATTTTTTAATGCAATAAAGAATATTAATACAACGAATCAAAATAATATACAATCTATATTATTTATTTGTTTATTTATTCATAACATTTAGCAAATATACAATGCAAAATTTAGTACGATATTACCGTATTAGTAAAACTGTGGCACGGTTATTTAAGCCCATCTCGAAAGCATTTTTCTTACAATAACAGAGTACTAAAAAGAAATCATTCAGTTTAATCTTGCGCTTTTGGAGCGAAAGAGGACATATACTAAAATTCGTTAACTTAATTAAAGACAGTAGAACTTATATATAGATAATGTCTATTTGAGGACACTAACGTCGGCGTTCAATCGAGCAAATTTTATCGGATCTACATTTTGACTTAAAGACATTGTATTCAAACGAGATACTCCTGTGCTTCTGAATAACTGCACAAAATGAACAACTGTCGAACAGTTAGTACATTACAAGCATGGTATAAATCTGTACTTGGAAAGCGAATAGACTTATGAGTCATCACTTTTAAAATACATCTTTGCACTCTCTCCAAACGGAGGATTGCACAATTTAATGCTCCGCCCCACGTTGGTATGCAATATTTCATTAAAGATTGGACAAGGGAAAATATATAATTTTTTTAAATTAGTTAGGTTGCGTTTGACCTAAGTCTTTTAAAAACATATACTAATTTCCTTATTCGGGAGACCAACAAATATATATGCTCAGTCTACGAGAAATTTTCATCCAAAGTTACACCAAGATATCTTATTGAACGTGATCGACCAACTAGACAACAATCACAAATGTTACTCTGGTCCAAGTCACATTTGTGTACGGCAATTGAATAAGACTCACAGTGCACTTGAGACTTATGACTCAAGGTGATGAATTTGGTTTTTTCAACATTTAAGGTTAAAGTATTGCATGATAGCCATTTAATAACAATGGATAGTGCTTTTTCACTATTCTTTCGTGTGTCAGCCCATGTGCGACCACAAATTATCAGAGTAGTATCGTCGGCGTAAGCTATAATTTTGCAATTAAGGATTTTTAATTTACATAAGTCATTTATATATAGTAGGAAGAGAATAGACCCTAAAACACTACTTGTGGAACTCCGAAAGATATATTCTCCTCAGAACTTATAATATTATTTATGACAACATTTTGGGTTCTATCGCTCAGGTAGCTCTGAAATAGGTCACAAGCCATATCTCAAATGCCATTTTTTTCTAATTTAGAGAGTAGGAGAGGAACCAAAACGGTGTCAAAAGCTTTTTTTAAGTCCAAAAAAATCCCAATAGATTTCATTTTTTTATGCATATACATTCATAACAGTGTAATAATCATATATGCTTGTTGAATATGTATAAGCTTAAGTTCGTCTTTATCTAGGGTGTATTTCAGTAACCTGTTAGGCGTCTGATACGCAATATCATTGTTGAAATAATTTTATCGATAAATGAAACATGTGGAAAATTTTACACTTTATTTTTACTTTTAAATACTTTTAACTTTTAAGAAAACCAAATCACATACGGAGGACATTTTATTATTTTTTTGAGTGGTCAACAGACAGCTTGTTACATTTGTTGCTACTACATGGCGTTACGAGTACCGTTTAATATTATAATATTTACTAATTACGACACGCCTCCTTAAATTTATAATATTAGTCTTTAACTTATACAATATTTTATATAATAATATAGGTAAGTACTAAAGCAATCTTAACGCTAACCTGTTTTTCAGAAAATTTGTTTTGTCTAAACTCTTAGTTAACATATCTGCTAAGTTAAATTTAGAATCAATTTTTACAACATCAATAATTTTTTTTTTCATAATTCTCGTTTATATAATGATACTGTACTTCAATATGCTTTGAGTTTTTAGTAAAATTTCCAAATTTAGCTATTGCAATTGCACCTGAGTTATCTTCATATATCTGTATTGGCTCAAAGAACTTTACATTGAATGTTTCACATAACAAATATCTAACAAAAAGTACTTCTGTCACTGCCTCTGACATGGCAATATACTCTGCAAAAGTTGAACATTTAGTAACTACATTTTGTTTATGTGTTTTCCAAAAAATTAAATTTCCATACAATCTAATTACAAAACCTGATGTGGATTTCCTATCCACATTATCTCCTGCATAGTCAGAATCTACCATACAATCTAATATTTCAGTATCTATATTAGCATAGTATGTTAACTTTAAATCCTCAGTTTTATATAAATATTTTAAGATTCTCATTGCATATTTGTAATGAGTTTGACTGTAACAATTTTGATACCTACTTAAATAATTAACACTGTAGGCTACATCTGGTCTAGTACCTGTACTAATATACAATAATTCACCTATTATATTTCTGTACTGAATACTTTCATTCACTTCCTTAGCTTGTTCTAATTTCAAATTTGTTTCCATAGGAGTAGCATATAATCTAGTATTTTCTAGATCATATTTAGCAGCCAAAGATTCAATATATTTTGTTTGATTTAAAGTAAATATATTTCTATCATCACTATAATCAATATCTATACCAATGTAGCTTTTAATTTTTCCAAAATCTTTCATCGCAAATCTTTTCATCAAACTAGTTTTTACCTCTTCTATTTTATCTTTAGAGATCATCAACAAATATTAATATGTATGTTTGTTCATATCTGGCAACCCCGACTAGTTTTTTTGAGTCTTTTGCGAACACCCCGCGCGAGTAGTCAAAAAGTTGCACGTGAGACGGCCGACGCGAGCGCACGTCCTTCCTGAATAGATATATTAATTAGCGGTGTGATTTTCCTTCAACCTTATTTGATTTCCCCTTTGTGTTTTCCCCTCTTGATATTGAACCTGACAAAGACAAACCTACAAAAGATAATAGTGCAAGTAACCCTAAGTGAAGAAGACTTATGTGAAACATTCCATGGTGCCGTGAACAATCAGTGTTTGTATTGTGAATTATGAAAATAAGGTACTGTACATTTTTATTATCCTAAGACCGACTATAAGGTAAATAATTAATATAAAACCTCCCCATCAGCACGCTTCCACAATTGCTGAACTATCCCTACCCCCTATTCACTATACATTTCTTGGTAGCAGAGCGTGGTTGCATACCCTACCCCCTACAATGTTCATTTTTTGGTAGCAGAGCTTAGTTGCCTACCCTATTCAATATATACATTTTTTGGTAGCAGAGCGTGGTTTCATACCTCTGAATCCCCTTGATTATAGTGTTATTCTCCCGTTTTGGTATTTTGGCTCTTAATTTGGTACCTAGCGCATAATTACAATATAATTTACATAATTTAATTGATTTCCTAACCTTTTAAAAAACGTGCTCGTAACGACGCTATTTTTGACCTAAACGTTTATAGTTTCGTTCCAAAGATTGTTCGTAATTTAATGCACTTATGTAATTCTCGTAAGAACAATAAAATGTGACAACAATGTATATGTATTCAGTATAGAATTATACTACGCGTTTCATCCGAGTATGCTCGTGAATTATATTTTATTATAAATAATATTATATAAAATTTTTATACACATAATATTGAATATATAAATGTGTAGTGTGAATGTATAATGTGTAATATATATAAATAAATATTGAATATAATTTTATATATTAAATATAAAATATAATAAATAAATATAATATGGTTACATATATATTATAATATTACGCCTATACGTTATTTACCTATTCCGTTTCAAATTACAATTGAAGTTAGTTAAAATATTTTAATATAATTCCCTTAAAAAACTAATCAGGGTTGCCAGATATGAACAGACATAGCCCCCGCCCTAAACATCTAATGTTTAGGAGAAAATGGGAGAAGCTAACTAATAGGTAGACGATCTCTTTAGGATACCTGTCGATGTCTTAACATCGACCACACGCACAACACTATCTTTACCAGGATAAATTTGAGAAATGCGACCACGTCGCCACTGTAAACGGGGGTAAATTATTATCTTTTATGAGGACTAGCTCGCCTACTGTTGGAGGATTCACTGAATCAGTCCACTTCTGCCTAGTCTGCAGAGTGTATAGGTACTCTAACTGCCACCGCGACCAAAAATGTTGGGTTATCTGTTGCACTACTTGAAAACGGGTTAAACGATTAATTTTTAAATTATTATAGGGATACTCCGGCAAAGCACTAAGAGGTTGGCCAATCAAAAAATGACCAGGCGTCAAAACTTCTAGATCGCTAGGGTCATTAGATAAGGGACATAACGGCTGGGAATTTATTACCGCTTCAATTTTAGCAAAAATCGTAGTTAATTCCTCGAACGTTAAAGGAGTTTCGTAAATGACCACCGACTCTGATGATTCCTTCCTTGTCAAGAAAGAGTGAGAGTCGTCTTAGGGAAGACCGCAAGGAAACGCTACGTTTTAACAAACTCAGCTCATCAGAAAAACAATATGACTGTACTATTTTACTAAATACAGGAGGAGATATATATATATATATATATATATATATATATATATATATATATATATATATATATATATATATATATATATATATATATATATATATATATATATATATATATATATATATATATATATATATATATATATATATATATATATATATATATATATATATATATATATATATATATATATATATATTATATATATATATATATATATATATATATATATATATATATATATATATATATATATATATATATATATATATATATATATATATATATATATATATATATATATATATATATATATATATATATATATATATATATATATATATATATATATGTATATAGTATATAATGAATATAATGAACTACGTTCTGCTACCAAAAAATATATATTTTAGGGGGTAGGGTTATGCCGCAATTGTGGAAGCGTGCTGAGGGGGAGGTTATTTATTAATTATTTACCTTATAGTCGGTTTTAGGATAATAGAAATTGTACAGTACCTTATCTTCATAATTCACAACACAAACACTGATTGTTCACGGCCGCCATGGAATGTTTCACATTAGTCTTCTTCACTTAGGGTTACTTGCACTATTATCTTTTGTAGGTTTGTCTTTGTCAGGTTCAATATCAAGAGGGAATACACAAAAGGGAAATCAAATAAGGCTGAGGGAAAATCACACCGCTAATTAATATATCGACTCAGGAAGGACGTGCGCTCGCGTCGGCCGTCTCACGTGCCCCCTTTACTTCTCGACCACTACTGTTGACCGCTCGCGCGGGGTGTTCGCACAAGACTCTAAACTAGTCGGGGTTGCCATATATGAACAAACATAGCCCCCGCCCTAAACATCTAATGTTTACGAGAAAATGGGAGTAGCTAACTAATAGGTAGACGAACTAATTTGGTTAAGGCTCTCTTTAGGATACCTGTCGATGTCTTAACATCGACCACACGCACAACGCTATCTTTACCAGGATAAATTTGGGAAATGCGACCACGTCGCCACTGTAAAGGGGGTAAATTATCATCTTTTATGAGCTCTCTCTCTCTCTATGACTAGCTCGCCTACTGTTGGAGGATTCACTGGATCAGTCCACTTCTGCCTAGTCTGCAGAGTGTATAGGTACTCTAACTGCCACCGCGACCAAAAATGTTGAGTTATCTGTTGCACGACTTGAAAACGGGTTAAACGATTAATTTTTACATTGTTATAGGGATACTCCGGCAAAGCACTAAGAGGTTGGCCAATCAAAAAATGACCAGGCGTCAAAACTTCTAGATCGTTAGGGTCATTAGATAAGGGACATAACGGCCGGGAATTTAATACCGCTTCAATTTTAGCAAAAATTGTAGTTAATTCCTCGAATGTTAAAGGAGTTTCATAAACGACCACCGACTCTGATGATTCCTTCTTTGTCAAGAAAGAGTGAGAGTCGTCTTAGGGAAGACCGCAAGGAAACGCTACGCGCTAACGCGATAAGGATACAGATAGCTCAACGGGTAAGTTTCGGGTTTTATTTATAAATCTCACCATCGTTATCTAAGGGGTAAGCAATCATGGTTTGAGGGGTCTCTTCAACCTTCCAGAATTTCTCGATGAGACGGGATAAGGATATTCCAGTCATGGGGGGCTTCAATTCACCATAATCGGCAGCGACTGGACCACAAACAATATAACCAAAAATTGTAGATAAAGCAGTAAGGCCGTTAAAGTTAAATATTTTATCTTGTAATAAAAGCGCGCCGAACACGTCAGCACCCAATAGTATATCTATCGGGCCAGGCTTATTATAGGTAGGGTCAGCAAGGGAAAAATCACTACTAGGAAAAAACACAGACTCAGGGAACTCAAACTCAGGATGCGCCGGTACGCATCACAATCACATCTATAACCTATAGCAGAGGTTGACACCTCAGGGAAGGAATTATACAAAGGTTTAAAACACAGGGAAATAGAACCACGGGAAACCACTAAAGGAATATTACCTATGCCACGTACAGGGGCACAGGAGGGGGAGATGGTCAAATTGAGGTAATTAACAACAAGATCGGTTGTAATGAGGCAACCCTGGGCACCGGTATCACATAAGGCACGCGCTTCAATAAAATAGCCACTAGCAGTTTTAACGTGTAATTTAACAGTAGGCAATAATATAAGGGAATTGGGTGAGATATTCAGGCAAGGGGAAGGGGGAGTAATACAAGTATCTAGCTATGTGGGTCTATCTTCTCTATTATAGGAATTATCACGATATCTTATATTTTCAACCTGTCTATTATTTTCAACCTGTCTAGGTTGGGGCGGAGCATTTTCTCTGGGGGGAGAAGCTCTCTGGGAATGTCGTTGGGGGGAGCGCTGGAGTTGCGAAGGGGAATATTTCTTATGCTGGCCCCCGCCCATATGGGGACCGCGGGTAGAAGCAGGACGGGTACGCGGATAATTGCGTCTATCAAATTTGGAATTATAATTATAATTGCGATTGGATGAGGTGGGATACACTGGGTTACGGGAATCATTAAAACATAGCATAGTGTGATGGGATGAGCAACCGCAGGTTGAACATTTGTAGTCCCGCTTGCACATAAGAATTGAATGTTTGTCCAAACACCTATAACATAACCGGGAATGTTTTACAAAACCCAATCTATCTCTAGGATTCATAGCTCTAAATTCGGGACATTCACGGAGGTAATGGGAAGAGGAAGCACACAGGTAACATTTTTTACTATTATTTATTACAGGTAACATTTTTTGTCTATTGTTTAATATAGGGGAGGGAGGAGCCGCAAAGTAAGTATGTTTAGGTACAGTACTTTTAAATTTCGTCAGGTTAGAATCTACAAGGGAGGTGTTGCCAACGTTGTCATGGTGACGACATTCGTCTTCCAAAAAAGTAGTAAGATTTTTAAAGGTAGGTAATTCATCAGCGTCACCGCCATAACAACGCTCAAAACGGGATTTCAAATCAGAGGGAAGCTTAGTCAAACATATATGTACTAACATATAAGACCATGAGGAGACGGGTAACTCTAAACGTTCTAAACAGCGATAGGCAGTTAACAAGGGGTTCAAAAAGGCCGCGCGCAAACCTGTAAATTTATTCGAAATCTCCGGCAGGGTAAGTATCTGGGTTATGTAGGTATCAGCAAGAACCCGTGTATTGTGATACCGCTGTTTCAACAACTCACGAGCAACTTCATAGTTGCCTTCTTCAATTTTTAAATGTAGCAACAACCGCTTAGGTTCATCTGCTAAGGATCCAACCAAGTACTGTAATTTCATTGTGGAGGTTCAAATGGTGTTGGGAATCTACTACACTGTCAAACTGATCAATAAAACTTATCCAGGAGTCAGGACGTCCATCAAACTTAGGGATAGGTAAATCAGGTAATCTATTATAAGGAGTTCGCTCAGTAATATTTTTACTACTCATTCTTACGGGTGTACTGGCCATGACAGGATCAACTACGGGATCAGGTGGGCACAACTCTAACTGACGCACCCGGAGGTCGTCTATTTTCTTATTTACTAAACGCACTTCTTTTTTTACATAACTAATTTCTTGGTAATCGATAGCCGGGTCTAACCCACCCAGGAGCACTGAGGACGCGTTTACAAATAAATTACAATGAGAATCTAAATCCTTGAACCTAACTAATAATCTAGGTATTTCAGAAGTGCCAAGAAGTTCCGAGGTATCGGCAATCCAATCGGAAACAAAGCGTACCACACCTATATTTTTCTATATTCTGCGCTTTCCGTATATAAGGAACATTTTACTGTTTCATCATGAGTAGCCATTTTAAATTATCAAGTAAACTAATAACTGAACTAAAATATTAAAAATTAATAAACGCGTAATAAACAATGAACCCACTACCAACGGGCGAGATCAGAAATCAAGTAAACAAATAACTCAACTAAAATATTAAAAAAATAATAAACTCGTAATAAACAATGAACCCACTACCAACGGGCGAAATCAGAAATCAAGTAAACAAATAACTCAACTAAAATATTAAAAAAATAATAAACTCGTAATAAACAATGAATCCACAACAACTGGCGAGATAAGAAACCAGTTACGGTCAGTTCAGGACGCGTCGCATCTACTATATCGCAATATAATAAAATACTATGATATACAATATGACTACAATTAAGGCTTAAGCTTCATTTAAATAAAAATAAAAAAAAAGGGTAACAATAAAAGTGTAGGGATAATATTTTAAAGTAAGTTAGTTTTTTAAGGAAATTATATTAAAATATTTTAACTAACTTCAATTATAATTTAAAACGGGATAGGTAATAACGTATAGGCGTAATATTATAAAATATATGTAATCATATTACATATGTATATTTATTATATTTTATATTTAATATATAAAATTATATTCAATATTTATTTATATATTTTACACATTATACATTCACCCTACACAATTATATATTCAATATTATATGTATAAAAATTTCATATAACATTATTTATAATAAAATATAATTCACGAGCATACTCGAATGAAACGCGTAGTATGCGGCAAGGCGAGCGCGCGACGATATGATTCTACCCACGACTGCGTTATATTTTAAACAACTCGATGCGAACACGTTTTAAAAGGTTAGGAAATCAAATTATATTGTAATTATGCGTTAGGTACCAAATTAAGAGCCAAAATACCAAAACGGGAAAATAACACTGTAATGAAAGGGACTCAGGGGCATGAAACTACGCTATAATCAGGGGGACTCAGAGGGATTAAACTACGCTATAATTAAGGGGGCCCAGAGGGATGAAATCTACGCTATAATTAAGGGGGCCCAGAGGGATGAAAACTACGCTCTGCTACCAGAAAATGTATATAGTATATATAATGAATATAATGAACTGCGTTCTGCTACCAAAAAATGTATATAGTATATAGTGAAGCCACGCCCTGCTACCAGAAAATGTATATTGAATAGTGGAGGGTAGGGTGTGCCGCATTTGTGGAAGCGTGCTGAGGGGGAGGTTATTTATTAATTATTTACCTTATAGTCGGTTTTAGGATAATAGAAATTGTACAGTACCTTATCTTCATAATTCACAACACAAACACTGATTGTTCACGGCCGCGATGGAATGTTTCACTTGAGTCTTCTTCACTAGGGGTTACTTGCACTATTATCTTTTGTAGGTTTGTCTTTGTCAGGTTCAATATCAAGAGGGAATACACAAAAGGGAAATCAAATAAGGCTGAGGGAAAATCACACCGCTAATTAATATTAGATTCAGGAAGGACGTGCGCTCGCGTCGGCCGTCTCACGTGCCCCTTTTACTACAACTCGACAACTACTACTGACCACTACTGTTACCGACCGCGCGGGGTGTTCGCACAAGACTCTAAACTAGTCGGGGTTGCCATATATGAACAAACATATATATATATATATATATATATATATATATATATATATATATATATATATATATATATATATATATATATATATATATATATATATATATATATATATATATATATATATATATATATATATAGGCTGTAGGCATCATAGTTCAGTGAAACAGTGTCATGGGTTTAATTCCATAGTAGAGATCCTTCTGGAAAGTAAAGCGTGGCGTTAGGTTTTGAACTTTAACACGCAATATCTGGAAAATTAGCCTATCCTGCTTTTTGCAGGATAAGCGTGAAGTTTTGTACCATTTAACACGTGATAATTCTGAGAAACTAAGGTTCTCTGTATAAATAAAAGCTGTAGGTTAGTTATTTAATATGCAATATGAAACACAGTATATATAAGCTCAACGTGTATTTCGTTGAATTAGTTTCAAGCCACTGAACTTTAAAGGTTAGGTGATATTAAAAAGGTCATAATATATGAGTTTAACATTTTGTGGTAAATTTTAAAAGAATTTTACATATTTAGCAGCTAAATTTAGATTAAAATTAAATTTATATGTTAAAACGAGATATTTTTAAATGGACCCTTTTTCTAATCAACTTTTTTAAATGACCTGCATATATAATGTTAGAGAAGAAAAGGTTAATTGCTTCAACGATTTCACGAGCTCTATTAATATGACTTTACAGTGGAATCTGTTCGTAAATTATAAAATAATAATATAAAAATTGAAACTACTATATTTTTACTTTACAAAATAAATTACATTTTATGTTATTTATGTATTATAAATTGTAATTTATTCGTGTCAATTGGGGATGATGGATTTTTTTATTTCAATTTTCTAGCAACTAGGCAAAGACGCCGTTGGGTTCTGCCACTTAGCATACAATGCCTCGAAAAGGCAAAAAACGGGGACGAAGTGTCTTAACACTAAATTCCCTATGCCTTAAAATTATTAGCTGTAAATGTCCACATATTCTATTGATAGAGTGATGACACTGTTAAGTGACACTCCACATATACACATGTTATCAGCTGTATTTTTTATATAATACGATAAAGTAAATTAATGACTTATTACCAAGTACTCATTATAAACAAGTTTAGACAGGATTTCGTTTCGACAAACAAAAACCTTTTAAAACCCACGCTGTTTGGATTTCTTGGATGGTTCGAAAAGTTCCAAAATGTGGAAGTTCGAATCCTGCCGATTAAATTTTTATACTTTATAAATAATTCAAATTTCCCATAAAATAATGGTATACATAAGGCTATAAAGTGAACTATACAAATAATATTAAATAGAAATTATATTTGACAGCATCAAATGTTTAACACTGTATATAAAGTAAAGCCCTTAATAATAAGCTTTTCACGAGCTTTCGTTTACAACTGTTTGAACTTAGAACAATTCAGTTATTAATTTTAATTAAAAACGTAATATTCTCACAAATATTTGTTGAAGTTGTGCTAGCACTATCTACAGGTATATGTCGTAGCACTTTTTAAGCTTCTAATAAGCTTTTGTAGTATATAACGAAAGATTTAGTTAAGAAAGCTTCTAGAACACGTCGTATTTTCCTTGTTGTAGTTTAGTACGACAAACTTAACGAAGCTAGAGACAATTATCGATGTCTAAAGTTCATTACCTGTGTTCAAATAACAGAATAGGATACGAAAACCTATAAGTGATAAGACTAACTTTCAAAATATTGCTTTAGCTCAACACCAACCTGTCGTCCTTCTGCGAGGAAATTTGAATAAACTATTTTATATATATATATATATATATATATATATATATATATATATATATATATATATATATATATATATATATAATATATATATATATATATATATATATATATATATATATATATATATATATATATATATATATATATATATATATATATATATATTTATATATATATATATATATAATATATATATATATATATATATATATATATATATATATATATATATATATATATATATATATATATATATATATATATATATATATATATATATATATATATATATATATATATATTTTTGAGTGGGAATCGAACTCACGACTGACACGTTTAACATCAGACGCTGTGCCGTAGCTCTGTTATTAAATGAAAATGTTAACTTGAGTGTTTTGTAAAATATACAAGAAAAAATATTTTAAATTTGAAAAAAAAAAATTATGTTAAATAAGTTATATATATATATATATATATATATATATATATATATATATACATATATATATATATATATATATATATATATATATATATATATATATATATATATATATATATATATATATATATATATATATATATATATATATATATATATATATATATATATATATATATATATATATATATATATGTACATGTATATATATTGCGTATTATTTTATGATATAGATTATATTATGTAACATAATAATTAAAAAATAAATACATATTGAGTTTCGCAGCTTTAAGTCTATTCGTAAAAGTCTATTTCAATAAAGAATATTTCATGATTGAATTTAAGTATCATAACCATATTCTTAGTAATAAATCCCCTTGCTAATATCTGAATCTACACCTACATTTACAATCAACCCCTGTGCCACTGCGCCACGATGACGTCAATTATCTCATGAATATTAATTAACGGATCATGTTTCTAAACCTAACTGGGAACAAGGGACTTACATGTCAAATTAAAGCTTTCTATACGGAGTAGTTTCGACTGCGACTTATATATTGATTAATATATATAAATAAATTATTAAGTGATAGATAACGTACGGGAAAATTAAATGATGAATTATTAATTATTTTTATTATTGAACTTGGTAACACATGACAACTTTCATACAACACGCGACATATATATTTTTATATGTAGATAGCATATATGACAAGGACCGTCGTCGCGCAGAGGTTTAAGCGTCCGCCTGTAAACGCGTTTGTGGGTTCGATCCTCACTCGGAGAAGATGGATTTTTTTTTCTATTTCCATTTTCTTCGCCCTGGAAACTAGGCAAAGCGCGGCGTTGAGTTCCGCCATTCAACACGCAATGCCTCGAAAAAGGCAGAAAGCGGGGACGGAGAAAGCAGGGACTAAGCCACGAATTGTTTTAACACTAGGTTCTACGCTTCCTGCAGTTCCCTCTGCCTACCCTGCCATGGGCGGGATAAAGCGTGAAGCTAATAAAAACAAAGATTTGGCATATATTGAGCATAGAACATACATAACATTATGAGTACATTGCTTGTAACTGTAAAGTGTTTTTTAAGGATTCCTCTTTTTCTTGCTAAGTAAGGAACTCATAAAAATGGAGTGATAAATCACTTAATTTTCTCTATTTACTGTATAAGACAAAATTTTATATAAATTACACCTAAGTCGTTATTTACGGAACTAATTTCAAAGCCTTATTTGTAGAATTTTAATAGCATATATGATATAGATATGGCATATAACATATATAATGTTATGAGTGCATTGCTATCGACTGTAAAGTGATCTTATAAGCTTAAGGTTTCTCTTTTTCCTGCTAAGTAAGGAATTCAAAAAGTAGAATTGTTCTAATTTGACCGAGTGATACTAATTTGAGAAAATTTAATACAAATCACATTCACGTAATTACTTACGGAACTAATTTCAAAGCTTATTAAGCTTTCAATACACTGAAATGAGCTTTGCAAGACCTATGTGGTCTGGACATTCCAGAATATTCTCGTGTAGTCGTATGTTATTGTGTTAGTGCATATCACTTTGAACCTAGATTGCGCCTTGAGTTGTACTATGATTATACACTATAAATAATTATGAGTATAGAATGTTACGTTGGGTAATGTAACGAACAACAATGTAAAAAAAAATATTTTTTCTACTAATTATATTATATTATTATATATGTAGGTTCACGCTTTATCTTGTTCTTAGCAAAATAAAGACGGGAAACCTTAGTGTTAGGACACTCCGGTCCCCACGTGTTGAGTGGCGGAACTCAACGCCGCTGTTGCCCAGTTGCCGGAGTAAAGAAAATTCAAATTAAAAAGCTCCCTCTTCCCTGAATGAGAATTGAACCTACAAACCGTCGCGTTTACACACAGAAGCTACGCCTCTGCGCTACAGCGGTCTTCTAATATGTCCCCTATTTTTCATCATTTTCATTCTGAAAATAGTGATGGGAAAATAAATTTATATATAAACAATATTAATGTTTATTTCTATAATGTATATTATATTCCATACGAACTAAAAACTAAACAAAAATGGAGCTACTTTAACTGTTAAAGTTAACTCTTATATGCTGCATAAAAATGGGCAGTGCGAACCTGCACCATCGTTTAGCGTCATACATTTGTCTTACTGGGCTGTAAATAGAATAGAATAAATGTTCTTGTTTTCTTTCATACGTGGTTAAAACTTAATTACGTCTATTTGTTGCAAATGTACACAGCCTTTGAAACAACTTTTAATTAGTCTATTAAAGAAGTTTTTTATTTATAGCTTCACGCTTTATCCCGCACATGGCAGGGTAGATAGAGGGAACGGCAGGAACCATACGAATCTAGTATTAAGACACCCGATGCTTAGTCCCTTTTGTGCTTTCTCCGTCCCCGCTTTCCGCCGTTAGAAGAGAGAAGTGTTCAGGTAATTTATGATATTTGAATTACCTGTAGCATGGTAGGCAGAGAGAATATATTCTTAATTTTATTTGATCTCTCTCCACTTTATTTAATATATCGCATATTAGATGGCTGAACTTAACGCCGCTCTAATATTGCTAAAATCAAAGTCAAAGTCTAGTCAAAGGTGAAAACTAGGTTCAAAGTAATGCACTAACACAATAAATTACGACTACACGAGAATATTCTAGAATATCCAGACCACATAGTGTTTGTAAAGCTCAGCGTCTTGAAAGCTTTATAAGCTTTGATTATTAATTAATTTAACTGATAACATATTATATATTATTGTTTTTAAATAATAAGCTGAATTTCTTAACGTCAAATCCATTTCAACCGGTTAACTAATATGAATGCCTTAGACCTGAAAAGAATCGGCGTAAGAAACTCTGCGTAACTTTTTCTTTTTTTTTTCAAATTGGCAATTTAAAATTTTCAATTAGTCTCTAGAATATTTTTCCCTGTAAACTTGTTTCTACTGTATAGCGTGTTACATGCATAATGCAACTGTTGGTTTGAAGAGATAATTAATATAACAGTATACATTGCTAGCGAATCTGAGTTCATAATTATGAACGACTAACTGATTGAACTGAGCACATGTACTTAGAAACAGTAAAAGTCTTAAAATGTTTTATGATTTTTAAAGTGTTAATCCACACTTGAATCTCTTTAAAAGCAAGCCGTGTGGCTCAGCGATTAATTCACAAAAATATCATTCAATTTCAACAAATAGTTCCTGAGCTTCACGCTTTTATCCCGCACATGGCAGGGTAGGCAGAGGGAACTGCAGGAACTATACGAACCTAGTGTTAAGACACTCCGTTACTTAGTCCCTGCTTACATCGTCCCCGCTTTCCGCCGTTTTCGAGGCATTGCGTGTTGAGTGGCGGAACTCAATGCCGCGCTTTGCCTTAGTTGCCAGAGCGAAGAAAATGGAAATAGAAAAATCCATCTTCCCCGACTGGGGATCGAACCCAGAAACCGTCGCGTTAGTCGCGTTACAAGACGTTGCGCCTCTGCACCACGACGGTCCTGAGATTACTGTGATCAACCAAACAAATACTAAATATTTAAATATATTATTTCTTGTAAAATTTTGTCTTTTATAACTATTTATATTTAGTGACTAAGAAATATAGATTTATTAGTCTCCTAGTTAGTCCTTAATTCTTTTGCATCGCCTTATAATTATATAAAAACTGGAAAAGATGATAAAGAAAGTATTGTTACTTTGAAATATTTGAAATCAAAACGTAAAGCTTAACATATTTGTAATGTTAGTTAGTTATATAAGACCGTTTTTAAAAATTAGAGTTTCATTTTACTGATTTATTCAGTATAAAATTAATACAAATTATGTCTGACACTGGCTTCTATATACTCATATGGTGTGGTGTTGCTACATTCGTAGCGTTGGCTACGGTAGGTTCCGCGTTTGGTAAGACTGGCAACATTACAGTCCTAACATTAGTCAGGAAATAAACGTCTCTTGAAACGTCAAATAATTTATTTAATTTACCAGAGCTGGGTATATCCGCTGCTAGAAACTCAGCGGGAGTTCCTCTATTTTTTTTTCTTTTTAATTTGCCAAAAATATTACAATTCAACAATGATTAATGACAATGATACTGATGATATAGACTGGAGCGAGTAATTTATTCCCAAGGTGTGTTATCATTTATGAAATCATTAATATGTTAATATCCTTTAACACACAAACGTCATTTCATAACTTTTAAATTGTGATATAGAACAATCTCAGAAATTTTCTGGGTTCAGACGTTTTTTAGGATACCTCATGCATTGTTAAACTCAAACTAAGTTGAGGACTTAGTGATAATTACATATAAATATATATATTTTCCTATCCATATATTCTCGGCTGGCTTTTTTTATTCTGTACTTAAATTATTGTAAAAGTTCTACGAAATAAGATAACATCAGACTGTGTCCTTCGTCAATGTCTGAAAGTCTTGATAAGCTTTATAACATTTTTTTTTTCAAGTTAACTTTTGTGATACTTTAAATATTTAGTATTAAATATATTGAAAAATGGATTATATAAGATAAAAGAAAGCTGTTACTATTATACATCCTTTTTATTTACAGAAGCGTTGCGAAACTCAACACCGCGCTTTACCTTCTATATTTTGAAAAATAAATTAATTACCCCAGATAGGGATCAATCACTAACAATTGCGCTTACAGCCACACGCTTATCTACTGAGCTACAGTGACTTCATGATAATTCTGAATTAAAAATTGTACGTTTATAAATACATAAATTCGAACAGGAGTTTCATTTCAATTGATTAAATGTAGAGAAACTCGGTCAGAGCCATAGAGGCAAACAATATGCGTATTTCAATAGGTCCACTTAAACCTACACTTGTGCCCCAATACCCAGGCATTGCTGCAAGCTCCTAGCCAAGATGATCCCGGTACCTGTAAAATGAACCCAAATGCTAAGAATCTTAACTCATATCTTTTCCAGTCTGTAAATAGATCGTAGCCTTAAGTCTAACTTATATTATCCAATGTGACAACAATCCTGGAAAATGCCTTTCCGCTAATACGATTATGATGATATTATGTAACGTAACATAATATGTTACTATGATATACAAGTTTTATTAAGGCAATCGTTTCCTTCATTTATATTTCGAAGCTGCCAAAGTTAAACGACTGTGATTTCTTTGGTAAATGTTGCTTTTTTAACCACCAGTATAAAATAAATGATGCTTGATGTCGATGTTTGATGCGGTTTTCTTCATGCAAGCCTTACGAGGCGTTCTTATACGATGCTAAGAGTACAAGCTCTTTTCCAAAATGTATTTATTGGCATATATTTCAACTAATTTCGTGGACGGTTCACTGTAAAATTATTTTAATCTAAAATTATTTATCTCTTACATTTTTATTATATCAACGTGTTACGTGTTGTATGTAGTGTTATCCTCCACTAGGAATGTTTAAACTCATACAATAACGTAAAAACAGTCAGTGTGACTCATCTCTACGCTCTCTCTGCATCTAATTATATACAGAAAATATTTGAGGCTTGAAAGCTTTGTGTCCAAACCCACATTTTACGTAAACAAGCCGAAGAAACAAAATATTTGAAATACAAAATAACTCCAAATAGAAATTCAAATGACATTTTAAAGACATTAATATAAGTATGAAATTTTAAGTATGTTAATGAAAATGACGAGACGGAGAAAGCAGGGACTAAGCAACGGAGTGTCTTAACACTGGGTTCCATGGTTCCTGCAGTTCCCTCTACCTACCCTGCCATGTACGGGATAAAAGCGTGAAGGTATTAAAAAGAAATTAAAAAATCGCGTAAAGAGCTTGAAATAGAGCGTATTCAAATTATAAAGCTGTTAAATAATTAATTCTTATTTATTAAACTGTGCGGAGATTTACCAGATCCTTAAAATTAGATTACATTCAATAGAGTAACGATTTTGAGTTCAATTTTAAAATATTTCAATCATGTTTTTTTCCATTTATTGTCACTTATATATATATATATATATATATATATATATATATATATATATATATATATATATATATATATATATATATATATATATATATATATATATATATATATATATATATATATATATATATATATATATATATATATATATATATATATATATATATATATATATATATATATATATATATATATATATATATATATATATATATATATATATATATATATATATATATATATATATATATATATATATATATATATATATATATATATATATATATATATATATATATATATATATATATATATATATATATATATATATATATATATATATATATATATATATTGCCACTATCTAACTAAAATGAGATATTTTAAACCTAAATATTCGTAATCAAGATCTCGAGTTCAATATATTGCATATTAAACTAGCAGATCACAACGCTTTTTGACATCACAGTGTAGACCAAAGTAATTTTTAAGTACAAAGTTTAAGTAAAAATCCAATCTCGAACTAACATATATATTATTATTGTATTTAAACATATATATATATATATATATATATATATATATATTATATATATATATATATATATATATATATATATATATATATATATATATATATGTATATATATATATATATATATATATATATATATATATATATATATATATATATATATATATATATATATATATATATATATATATATATATATATATATATATATATATATATATATATATATATATATATATATATATATATATATATATATATATATATATATATATATATAAAATATAATATATATTTATTACAAAAATATTTAGCACATTTACTGCATATAGTTTACTCTTTTTCCGCTACATCGCTGCAAAATACAGTACTTGCGAGATCAAAGCTAACATGTTAACATGAGAGCTCTTTGATGCAGCTTGAAATATAATGTAGAGTTCTTGCATTTATGAAGTTGCATGCTCATGGACGATTTTGTACTATATTACTAAATATATAGCCATAGTGGTTTAAAAGCTGTTATGGGCGGAGGTTCCGGGTTCAATTATTTCCACAAATTGTAACAAAAGCATTTAGCTTGTCTGTTTATTGTTTTCATTGTAGAGACGTAGCATGTCAAGAAGTGTAACATATTGTTTATTTTCTTCAAAGCCAGTAATATGTTTCAAAATTGAATATTATCATATGCTGTAAAGAAAAGGAAACTTTTTTTACCTTCACGCTTTATCCCGCACATAGCAGGTTAGGCAGAGGGAACCGTAGTAGCTGCAGGAACGTGGAAAACTACTATTAAGACACTCGACTTTACCTCTTTTCGAAGCATTGCGTGCTGAGTGGCGGAACTTAATGCCGCGCTTTGCCTAGTTGCCAGAGCAAAGATAATGAAAATGTAAAAATTCATCTTGCCTGAGTGGGAATTGAACCCACAAACCAACCATTTTAATTAACATAAATTTTCATATAAATTCATAATTTTACTCGTCTTACAAAAGAAAACCTAGATGTGATTCATTATTGAGCTTTTCAGAACAATTTACTAACGAAGAAACAGAAGAAAGTGCTTAGCACTCTATGATTTACTGTCTAGGTACCCATCGTGTTGTAAAGAGGAGCTCCGATCAGCGCTTGGGATTTGCGACCCAAGTATAGGTTTTTTTTTTTTTTTTTTTTTTTTTATTTCAAAATAATTAGCTCTACAGACACTTGGTCCGTACCCTTTTTTAACTTACACTATATGTTCTTATTACAAATATTGATTATATTAATACATAGAATTAATATTTATCATAATGAACATGTATAATAATCTTTACATTTTTTTTTTATATTTAATATTACTTAGAAGTATAGGTTTAAAGGGGTTCCTTTAAAATGCAATAACGCTCACCTTCACTGTCCGAGCTTCTCCCACTACTTAAACCAAATTCGAAACGATTCTACTAATGCTGCCTTCGAAGTACACTCTAGAAATGTACCTATTATTAATAGTTCTAAACAAGCCGATATCTTTTAGCAAAGTATTGTATGTATAAGTATATACATATATACTCATAATATATGTACATATAAAAAAATATAATTATGGCTTTTGTGAAGACTGTCTCACTGCACACTAACCTAAACTAAAAATATTGTTTTAAATATTTCTTTAAGTGTACTTAAATCTCCCAACCTCTTACCGTGTCATTCGTAGGAACAACATAAGTGCCTAAAATTTTAAATTTAATTTAATAGTTTCTACTTGAAGTAACTCTACATTATTTAGACACATCACGCAAGAACAAATTATAACGCAGCTTTATTGTAATAAAAATGAAATTAAAATTGTGACATGTAACATTTTAAATATATATAAAAGACCTTGAGAAATCACAAAGAAAGGCTGTATTATTACGGGTTTTTTGACAAAACATTTTTTTCTTCAAAATAATATGAGATGCTTATCTCATGTCTTGAGGAAAACTCTTTGTACTGGAACTAGTGCAAGTGGTAGGATTCTTTTAATATCTGGATCAGAAAAACCATAAATTCCCATATTAAAAAGATATTATTTGTTTTCTTTCATAAATTATCTTTATGTACCAAGCTAAAAAGGGAGTATTAAAAGTTACAACAGTCAACACTTCCATTCTATATTGTACCATACGTAACTAAAGCCGTAACTGCAGTTATTCTTATCAGATCTTATCAGGCATTACTTGAACTATCAGAACCAGTACTACTAACATAACCTAAGACCCCTGCTTTTATAGTTATACATAGAAGATTGTGAAACAAAACTATCGATCGTATGTGGTTATTTTATAAACTTTAACTCGGCAAAGTATAAAGTTTATTCAGCCGTGAAACTTTGCACAACTTTGAAGATGTTCACCGTTTAAGTTTGTAACACTCTTTGAAGATATCAAACGCCCTAGTTTTATTTTAGAGAGATAAATAAGCTTTTTTTTTATGCAGAGACATCTTCATGTACGTCGTCTAGATTAGTTAAAAAATTACTTTAAAATTGAGAACTGCTGTGGGACCGGGGCGCAGTTTATGTAATTGCGTTAGTTTACGTGACGTTGAGTTCCGCCAAGCAACACAAAATGCCTTATTGCTACGAGTGAGGTAAAGCGTGAAGCTAAAAAAAATGAAAACATTCTCATAATAGAAAATTAGAACCCACAACTATCGCTTCATAGCTGCAGTGCCATTGCAACTAATTCGTTTAAGTTTTTAACACTCTATATGTCTCCAAAAGCTCTAGTTTAATTTAAAGCTTTTTATACATAGAAATTATTTTAAAGGCTTTAGCTTGCGAGTAAACTCAAGTGAACATGTTTAGCATATTTATATATTTACTCACAGTTCAAAGTTATGTAAAGTTATGTAAAGTTAAGTATGTATGCGGTAAAAAGTTTCCAAAGAATAAACTTTATAGTTACTCAGTCATAAGCTAAATTGGAATGGAGGTTAGCGTATCTCTACATATTTGATTTTAAAGCATTCAAAATGTAATAAAAAAAACATAGCTTTATATGACAAATGTCGTTTTATACAAGCTATTTTATATAAAACAACATTTGTCATATAAAGCTATGTTTTTTTAATGTATTAGAATCATATTTGAAGAAGAAATAAATAAATAGACATTTATTTTTACTAATTATTTACAAATCTTAGCAAATCCCTATTAAGTCATCAGAATATCTTTTGGGGCATGTTAAATTATATCTTTTTATCTATCTATATATGTATCTATATATCAAACTATTTATCTATCTTTCTGTTTATCTTTATGATATAATATACATATCTGTATGTGTCAAGTAAAAGTTCAAATTATCTTATATTCAGCCAGTAATGACTATTTTGTTTTTTCTTTTTTTTTAGCTTCACGCTTTATCCCGCACATGGCAGGGTAGGCAGAGGGAACTGCAGGGACCGTGAGATCCTAGTGTTAAGACATTCCGTTGCTTAGTCTCTGCTTTCTCCGTCACCGCTTTCCGCCTTTT